>JAWPHD010008499.1:0-114465 GCA_037043455.1 Cyrtodaria siliqua | reverse complement strand
GCTTTCACCATTTGAACAAACTTGGTAAAGGACCATAAGCTTATAGCAAATGCAAAATATTAAACCTCTGGCTCTTGCAGTTCCAGAGAAGAAGATTTTTTAAGTTTTCCCTATACATGTCTATGTAAAACATGTGACCCTTGGGGCACGGCCAAATGTGACCCCAGGGTCACCATTTCAACAAACTTGGTAAAGGACCATAAGCTTATAATAAATGTAAAATATCAAACCTCTGGCTCTTGTAGTTTCCGAGAAGAAGATTTTTAAAAAAAAAATCCTATATAAGTCTATGTAAAACTGTGACCCTCGGGGCGGGGACAAATTTGACCCCAGGGTCACCATTTGAACAAACTTAGTAGAGGACGATAAGCTGATCCTACATGTAATACATGAGAGCTCTGTGCCATGTGGTTCCAGAGAAGAAGATTTTTTTCAGTTTTTCCCTATACAAGCCTATGTAAAACTGTGACCCCCGGGGTGGGGCCAAATGTGACCCCTGGGTCACCATTTGAACAAACTTGTTAGAGGACCACAAGCTTATAGCAAATGCAAAATAATAAACCTCTGGCTCTTGCAGTTTCAGAGAAGAAGATTTTTTAAGTTTTTCCCTATACATGTCTATGTAAAACATGTGACCCTTGGGGCTGGGCCAAAAGTGACCCGAGGGTCACCATTTGAACAAACTTGGTAAAGGACCATAAGCTTATAGTAAATGCAAAATATCAAACCTCTGGCTCTAGTAGTTTCCGAGAAGAAGATTTCTAAAAAAAAAATCCTATATAAGTCTATGTAAAACTGTGACCCCCGGGGCGGGGACAAATTTGACCCCAGGGTCACCATTTGAACAAACTTAGTAGAGGACCATAAGCTGATGCTACATGTAATACATGAGAGCTCTGTGCCTTGTGGTTTCAGAGAAGAAGATTTTTTAAAGTTTTTTCCTATATGTCTATATGAAAAACATGCAAAACCTCAATATACAAACTTTGGACCCACAGGGCACGGCCATTTTTGACCCCGGGGACTTTATTTGAACAAACTTGATAGTCTAGTCATTGGCGATCATTTTAAAAGAAAAACTGTTGAAATCTGTCCAGCGATTCTGGAGAAGAAGATTTTTTAATGTTTCGACCATATATGGTAATGGCAGCCATCTTGGATGTAGCGCTGACCTAATTTTAACAAATCTAAAAAGCATTCATCTAAGGATCATCCACGTGAAGTTTGGTCAAAAATAGCCAAGCGGTTTCTGAGGAGAAGTTGTTTGAAGAAAAGTTAACGGACGACAGACAGACGACAGACGACAGACAGACGACAGACGACGGACGACGGACAACACACCATCCCATAAGCTCGGCTGGCCGTTGGCCAGTAGAGCTAATAAAAATCTTTGACCAATTAAAAAGATGATAATTTTCAAGATTTTGATTTTGAAAGATATGTATGTTGAATCATTTTGCATGAATGTGCATGAAATATGCATGGTTTTAAAAGAACCACATTGTAGATACCTTAATTTTAATAGTAAACTTGGTTGAACATCAAGGATAAAGACTGAGTTTATCACCTACCAGAATGAATTAGGTAGGTCTTATTTCTGGTCACTGATTGGTCAGTTTTATTGATGATGCTCTATCAAAATTATGAATTTGTTTTGTGGTCCAGGCCTTGAATTCATAAACCATTCTGGAGAATATTGTTAGACTTAAGCCCAAATATGCACATTTCAATCATAAATATATCTATTAGTTTAAAGGATAAGCGTTCATTACAAGCTGCTGTGTATAAATATGATAAATACGTAATAATTAACAACTTCATATGATTGAAATTTGAGTACTTGAGCTCAAGTCTAAAAATAGTTTGAAGAATTGTTGGTGAATTCAGGACCTGTTTAAAATACAGGATTATGAAATGAGATGAAATCTCGTATATTCATTTCTGTGGCGAGACTTCAGCTGCCATTTTTGTTGGACAATGCATTATGTGGTCCCGCCTTAATTCCATTAAGCGATGGAAAAGCTTACATTAGCAGGATTTTATAAAGGATATTTCGACAATAAAACATGTTTAAAAACAGTTTTTACAAAAAAACATGCGAAAACCTGTTTAAAATTACATATTAAATGTTTTAATGTCACAATATGCCTACTTTCTAAGCTGCAATTGAAGTTTTATTTCATACCCCAGCCAACCCCAACGCTTCTTGGAGAAGGGGTTGAATGGGGTATGAAAGTTAATACTCGGACCTTGTAATGGACACGGAGATTTCTTCAATAAATAATTAAAACAATATCGCAAATATATTAATTATTATAGAAGCACACGTATTATTGTTTCGCAGACTGATAATTAAAGTGTTTGTCTTTGTTATATTTGATTGTCTTTATAATACAAAATCACGGAGATGTTTCATCCGCAAATTGTCAATAAGTCCACAAAGACAGTATTATTTAATGTCATATAGCGCGCTGCCCATTCCTGTCAATCTACAGTCCCTGGTTAATTTCAGGCCTGATGCAAGTCTGACAATAATTATTATTCATCATTTTGAGACATTTTATGCTGATAATACCTACCTACCCTATTTTTTTGCCAGTTTTACCTGAACCACACATATTTTTTTGTTTGGCCTTAGCATCTACAATAAGTCTCTGAGTTGAAAAGAAAACCTGCTCTAAACTAGAACTATCACTGAAGGTGTTGAATACCCCCGCTTAAATTCTAAATCAAACAAAGGGTCATAATTCTGTAATAAATGCTTGAGATATGCAAGTATTAAAAATGTGTTACGGTACACAATTGGATGAGACGCGACGCGACGGGACGAAAACGGACATGTTTCCTATAAGCGGGGGTAAAATAAGTCTCCGGGTTGAAAAAAAATGTAACTGAACAGCCAGCAATAGAAGATTCCATCAATGAACGGCCAGCAATAGAAGATACCATCAATGAACGGCCAGCAATAGAAGATACCATCAATGAATGGCCAGCCATAGAAGATACCATCAATGAACGGCCAGCAATAGAAGATTCCATCAATGAACGGCCAGCAATAGAAGATACCATCAATGAACGGCCAGCAATAGAAGATACCATCAATGAACGGCCAGCAATAGAAGATTCCATCAATGAACTGCCAGCAATAGAAGATTCCATCAATGAACGGCCAGCAATAGAAGATACCATCAATGAACGGCCAGCAATAGAAGATACCATCAATAAACAGCCAGCAATAGAAGATACCATCAATGAACGGCCAGCAATAGAAGATACCATCAATGAACGGCCAGCAATAGAAGATACCATCAATGAACGGCCAGCAATAGAAGATACCATCAATGAACGACCAGCAATAGAAGATTCCATCAATGAACGGCCAGCAATAGAAGATACCATCAAAGTTCTTCACACACTGGTATCTTATCTGAAGTTAAAATATTTTTTAAATTCTAGAATCCTATTAAACAATCGGTTTAACTCCAGCGGGCGTTAGGTGCTACACACATTAGGTATAAAGTGCAGTTAGTTAGTATTTCGTCTTCTTCAAGGTAAGAATTTCAACATTTTGACCACTGTTCTTATTTTTACAGGTACAGCTAGTAACAGATGAACCAACATTCAAAACTTGACAGATAGGGATAATAGTTTTGTTCTAGAGAGTACAGAAAATATATACAGTATATAACTAGAAGGGGTTGTTTTTGTTACAAAAACATATGTCTCCCCCCATAATTTATGAAACAACCTGGCTGAAAGTTGTGCTCTGCATGTTGTCACGATATGGTGAGCATTTGGGCTAAGTTATTTCAAAATCCCTCAAGCGGTTCAAGAGATATGGAGTGGACATGAAATATAGTGCATATGACATTCAACCTCTAAGTGTGACCCTGACCTTGAAATGGTTTGGAAATTGCGCTCTGCATGTCATCTGGATATGATGAACATTTGGGCGAAGTTATTTCAAAATCCCTCAAGCGGTTCAAGAGATATGGAGAGGACATGAAATATAGTGCATATGACATTCAACCTCTAAGTGTGACCTTGACCTTGAAATTGTCTGGAAATTGCGCACTGCATGTCATCTGGATATGATGAACATTTGGGCGAAGTTATTTCAAAATCCCTCAAGCGGTTCAAGAGATATGGAGAGGACACAAAATATAGTGCATATGACCTTAGACCTCTAAGTGTGACCTTGACCTTGAAATGGTCTGGAAATTGCGCTCTGCATGTCATCTGGATATGATGAACATTTGGGCGAAGTTATTTCAAAATCCCTCAAGCGGTTCAAGAGATATGGAGAGGCCATGAAATATAGTGCATATGACATTCAACCTCTAAGTGTGACCTTGACCTTGAAATTGTCTGGAAATTGCGCTCTGCATGTCATCTGGATATGATGAACATTTGGGCGAAGTTATTTCAAAATCCCTCAAGCGGTTCAAGAGATATGGAGAGTACACGAAATATAGTGCATATGACCTTAGACCTCTAAGTGTGACCTTGACCTTGAACAGTCGTGGCTAAAAGTTGCACTCTGCACTTCGTCTCGATATGGGGATCATTTGTGGGAAGTTATTTCGAGCGGTTCGAGAGATATGGTGGCGACCGACTTGTGACAGACAGACACGTAATATAGTGCATATGACCTTCGACCGCCAAGTGTGACCTTGACCTTGAATGGACGTGGCTGGAAGTTGCGCTCTGCACGTCGTCTCGATATGGTGAACATTTGTGGCAAGTTACTTCAAAATCCCTCAAGCGGGTAAAGAGATACGATGGAGACATGATTTGTGACGGACAGAGATCCATGGCAGACAGACATCCAAGCTAAAAACAATATGTCTCCTCAGCATGGGGGGAGACGTAATTATTTTGATATATCTGTATATGGTAATGTTTAGTGTATTACATGTCAAATTTTATGGTTTTAAAATGCTTTATTTAAAAATACTGATTAAACCTCTCTGAGTAGCATAATGTATAAAATGATCAGAAAAGTTTCTCTGGGGCCATTTTGGGTTTGTATACTCAACCCTGGCCTTTATCATTTTTGATTATGTATCTATCATGGGTTAGACATGCATGCATATCTAACCCTTCTACATATACCACTAGTAAATAGATTATAATCTCATACCTCCATGACCAATCTTACTCGCAGTTTCTTTGTACCAAAACCGCAACAACTCTGACGTGTCCAAGACGTGTGTGTTGTCGTGACAATGACATGGTATCTCCTCAACGTCCAAAAGGTCGTTCAATTTCAGCAACCCACTGTCCTCAACCCCAACATTTGGACATTTTATAAATATTTCAAGTTCACTCAACTGGCACACAAGCCCTTTGATTCGTCTCAGAGTCTGCTCCACAAATTCCCTGACATTGGCACAAACAGTTGAGCTGGGATGAGGATCCTTTCGGCCATATTTTGTAATCCAAAGTTGGATGACATTATCGCTGAAGTAGAGGGCGAGTCTGTGTGTGGCGTCCACATCAAATATCCCACAGCCGCAATATATCAGCTCTTTCTTACTTTGTCTGGAAATGGGCCAGCGCGCGAGACACGCGGCGAACAAGCGATTGAATATTGCAGTAGGAATGAATCGTGTTGATACGGTGAAACACAGTTTGGTGGTCGACATGGAGTCCGTCGACTGGCATGGGGTCAGAATATTTGGTGGTGGTGGATCTTTGAGGACACATGGTGCAAAGAAATAATCCTGAACCTGCAAAATGTAAACATGCCACGGTTATTGCGCGATCTTGATATTACTTTATTAATGGAGTGTCAGAATCTCTTAAAACAAAGATATGACAGAGGAGTGAACATTTTGGTTTGTTCGTATGAATGGTGTTTTACGTAATTTTTTAGCACATGTTAGGCCATATATATGTCAGGGTTTTTTTGTGGCAGAGGCAGACCACCTCTTTTTTCCTGGGTAGAAAGTGTCTTTACTGTCCCGGTGGGGAACCGTAATGGACCTGCTGTCAAAAGTGCAAGCACACGTGAGTTGACTGTTACGGAGTTAACTATTAAATTTTGCAACATATATCAAGCGTTTAATGGTCGCAAACAACTTTGCTACATGGTGATAGTGGAGCCGTTAAATATGAATTGTGACAGTTTTATTGACAAACGCATTGAAATAAAACTATAGGACATCTGATGATCTAATGTCACACGACTTGATATGAAATGGGTTGTATACTATCTAACAGTCACAACTGTGTGCATAACAATCAATTTCACAGTTTTGAATATCAGTAGTAAATAGCAAATTCCATGAAGCGTGTTAGCGCTTTTTGGTAAATTTGCCATTCACTACCAGCATTCAAAACCTCATAAATGCCGAAAATTTGAGAATCAATTCAAAAATTTCAAATATTTCCCTGTTGTTGGTTATAGTACCAACAATAAAGTGTCTTGGAAAGTGTGTAATGATAAATATGTGCAAGAAAGATAAATATAACGTCAGTGTATTTCAGACCGCGAAATAGCAATTTTCTATTGAGCCTAGGTACACCGGATGCGTGCACAGTTAGCTGCATCTACCACACCTGATGTGTAGGCAGTTAGCTCCACCTACCACACCTGATGTGTACACAGCTCCACCTACCACACCTGGTGTGAGCACAGTAAGCACCACCTACCACATCTGATGTGTGCACAGTTAGCTCCACTTACCACACCTGATGTGTAGGCAGTTAGCTCCACCTACCACACCTGGTGTGTGCACAGTAAGCACCACCTATCACACCTGATGTGTGCACATAGTTAGCTCCACTTACCACACCTGATGTGTACACAGTTAGCACCACCTATCCCACCTGATGTGTGCAGTTAGCTCCACCTATCACACCTGATGTGTGCACAGTTAGCTCCGCCTTCCAGAAAGTGAAGTTTATTAGAAATAAGATGCTTTTCTTTTCGACAGAAAGTATCAAGTGAATGTAAATATTAAAATATTAACATTGTTTTGAGGTAACTGGTGTCTGTTTTGAGATGATTTGTTTGAGGTGACCTGTGTTTGTCAACCGGTAACTGGTGTTTGTTTTGAGGTAACTGGTGTTTGCTTTATGCTGATTTGCATGTTTTGATTTGAGGTGATTTGTGTTTAAGTTAATGTATGTCTTTGTTTAATAAAACACAGTGTGACACTATAGTAAGTAACTAAAAGAATAAAACCTGCGAGAAAAATAAATAAATTCTATGTTCAACAGACCTTGGTGTTTGTCTTGTCGTCATTAAATGTACGCGGTTTGGCAATGATGTCCAGCCGCTCCAACAAGCCAATCAGATGATGACGATGAGTGTAGAAACTCTCATTTTCCTCTTTCTTCCAAACAGCATCTGTGGGTAAGACCAATATATTTTGAATTACCGTATTTCCCCATATAAGACAGTCTCCCACAAATAGAAGCCTCCCCCACCTTAAAAAAATAAATAATAATAATAAATAAAACAAGAGAAATGCCTATTGGCATTAAAGCCGGGTTTTCCACACTGTGAAAGATGAGTTATTTGAATTGTGTACATACATGCAAGATGTTCGTAACAGATTTTAGTTTCTTTTCAACATACAGCATTTGTCATACAACTTTTTTTTCAAGTGACTGACAAACTGGGCGTAAACTTAAAGCAAATTCTAAGTAAAGAAATGTGACTAATTCTGAAAATAGTCAAGGGGCCTAATTCTGAAAATATTTTGAAACCGTGTTCTATTTTATTTTTCGAACTAAAAAAGTGTTTCCCTACACGACACAATAGTACATGACAGGACAAAATTGTGCTAAGCTATGAGATGTTACAGTGGTTTGGGGGGGGCGTGGTTTGGGGGGGGTTGGGGAAGAGGGCAACATATATGTGTAAGAATTGACTAAAACAACAAAGAAATATGTAAAAAAAAAAAGAGATTTTCAAGTGGGTTGGGGGCGGGAGGGGGGAGCGTGGTTGAGAGGCGTGAGTGGGGGGGTGGGGGGGGACGGGGCAACATATGTGTAAGAATTGACTAAAACAACAAAGATATATGTAAAAAAAAATCAACTGGGGTGGGGGGCTGAGAGCATGGGGGCGGGGGGGGGGGGGTGTTAGGGGGCAACATATATGTGTACGAACTGACTAAAACAACACAGGAATACGTAAAAATAAAAAAATTAAAAAAAAGGTGGCGGGGAGTGCGGGTACGGGTGGGTGGGGGGGGGAGGAGGGAGCCCATGCCCCAATATGGGTGAAGTAATAGGATGCATAATGCTATAACAAATCCCAAACCAAAATTATAGATATATACATGCTTACATGCAAACCTAGATCTGCCTTTATTGCACATTTCATTGGCCATCACAATTTGGGTTCCATGGGAGCCCAAAATTTGCAGAAGACAAAATTACTTATCCAACCCTTTACAAAATACTATAATGAAACCAATTCCAAAATTTAGTTCAGCCAGGACAAGAAATGTAAGAGATATAGACCTGTAAACACAGCTTACACGCAAAATTTGATGTGAAACAGACATATTTTAAGGGCTATCAGAATTTGGGTTCCATGGGAGCCCAGGGGTTACAGGAACCAAAATTACTTAAGCAGCCCTTACGTTAATGCTATAAAGAAGCTAATGGCAAAATTTGGTTGTGCTAGGGTAAGAATTGTAAGAGATATAGACTTGTAAACACAGCTTACACGCAAAATTTGATGTGAAATGGGACACATTTTATGGGCTATCATAATTTGGGTTTCATGGGAGCCCATGGGTTAAAGGAACCAAAACTGCTTATCCAGCCCTTAAGATAATGCTATAAGGAAGCCCATGAACAAATTTGGTTGTGCTAGGGTAAGAAATGTAAGAGATATAGACTTGTAAACACAGCTTACACGCAAACCTTGATGTAGGACGCCGACGCCGACACCAACGCCGACCCCGGGGTGATTACATAAGCTCTCTTATTCTTCGAATAGTCGAGCTAAAAACAAGCTGGAACCAGTTAAATTTTAACTGATGCACTTGTAGACAGGCTATGATAAATATGTTACAACTGCATGTATTAATAATAATAATAAACAAAAGCAGCATTTTCTTTAAGAAAAAAGATACATAAAATTGTTGATATACGATGGTACTGAATCACTGATGCTTACATGAATGGTCGATTGTTTGTTAGCTATGAAACTCCATGGACGTAAATTGCATTTTCAACTCTTAACATGTAATGACGATGAAGATTTAACATACACTATTTTCAAACAACATTTCTTTAAAAGGACTTGAAAAAAGCTGAAAGAATTATCAAAATGTCATGAAATGACCTATTGAAAGTTTGCAAAGAACAAAATGGAGGTGGCCATCTTGGAAAGATGATGTCATCGCGCCTTTTTACCATGTATGGCATAGTGACAAAATCTATGTTAAAGCAAACAAAATCGCTACAAACTGATCAAAAATAAAAATACATATGTAAAATATATAAATTGTATGCTTATTTTTCATTTGCACTGGTTTTCTTTGCTTTAAAAGAAATGTTGTCAATATGCCATATATGGTAAAAAGGCGCGATCTCGTCATTCCAAGATGGCCGCCTCCATTTGTGTTTCTTAGCAAATGTTCAATAGGTAATATCTTCTTTACTTTTTATGGCATTCTGATAATTCGTTCAGCTTTTATCAAGTATTCAGAGCCCTTTAAAATAGACATTGTTTGAAAATAGTTCACCAACCCCATTAAGGGTATTACTAGGATAAAAGTATCAGTTTTAGTTTCTTTGGTCAGCACCTTTCACTTCCAATGTTTAAACCTTTTGCATTTAATCAGAAAAATAGTTCACTAACCAATGAGATCCCATTTCAATATGGCCCTGTTGTTAAATTCCTGCCATTTCTGGTAGACGTGCGGTTTCTTACAGCAGAACATCTTGGCTGTAATGAGGCACTTAAAGGCATCCACCAACCACTGTGGATCCAGAAGCACATTGTCCTCCAGGGCGTCATCACTGCAATTACAAGAAAATGTTTAACAATTTTAAAGAAACTAACCCACCAAATAATGCCAAAATTACACTACAAAACTGTGTATCAAAGCTCTGCCCAGGTGTTCAGGTCATATAATAGCGTATATGTGATGATAGAAAGATTAAGGTTTATTAACGGTTCTAAAAATACCCGTGATTGAATATGCGTAAAATGAATTATCAGTTGGTAACTCTTAATTAGATGCTCCAGTTGGTCCGGCTGGTGGTCCGGCTGGTGGTCCGGCTGGTTAAAACCGTTAACTTTGTGTTTAAAGAATCTTGATTTTCAAAATATGTAAGTTATATATATGAGCCGCAACACACGAAAATGTCCCTTCGGACGTTTAGACGACGACGTCATAACGTAACAATTTATGACGTCGGCCGTTAATCAATTGATTACTAATCAAATTTCTTGTCACTTCTGTGTTTTACCTAATATGTTTCTTAATATAAATAGTTGATGCTATAGAAAATGGTAATTGTTTATGTTTTTTATTGTTATTTAATCAACGACGTCGTCCAAGACGCAGACGTCAACGTCAAAATTAATGGTGAGTACGATCTTTAATTTTCAAATTGAGATAAAATCATTTTTAATTAAGATATCAACATAAAATAAAGAGATGTTTAAAGAGAAAATCACTGTGTTTCATAAACATCAAAAAATATAAAAAGGCAAAGTTTTGTCTGAAGGGACGTTTTCGTGTGTTGCGGCTCATATATATCTCATCCTCAGTAGGTTTATAAATGTTGTACATATGATGAAAAATATGGCTGTTGTTGGCGGGATAGCTACTTTAAAGGGACACAAGGCAATCTTGAAGTGTTTAGGGCTATTCGATTAAAACAAACATAGGACCCCAGGAAGGCTCTTTTGAAACTGAACACCCACCCATAGATGCTGAATTGAGTTAAGCATTCCACATATAATTGGGTGTCAGCACTGAAATTACAAGATTTGTTTGTTTGTTTGGTGTTGATCGTCATTTTCTCAGCAAATTTTAAGCTATGTATGACGGTAAGGTTTAAATACACTTTCACACTCACAAGTTTTTTTCTAGATTCCATTGTTGATAAACTTAATAAAATATTGTTATGTGTTTCGGTGATTTCCAGTTTTTAGTATCCGTGTTATTTTCAAAAAACCTGGATGACCAATTACAAAAGTTGAGTAGTGTATTATCGGTGCAATATAATCAACAGTTAATAATATGTAAAAAAAATTGCTTTATAATATTCTTATAATTAATATTAATGATTGAACAAATGCAAATTATGTAGAAAAACAAACAGTGAGTTTTTAAAATCAAGATTACTGTATGTCCCTTTAATACCAATTACCAAATTTCCCTTAATAAGAATGCCCCTAATAGTAGCAACATGTTTTTGTATCCAAAAATGCCCCCAACCCCACCCTTCTTCCCTTTTCAAAATTCATTTAAAAAACAAAACAAACAAGAGCGCCCTTTGGCATATTGCATAATGTCCTGGTGCTATTATTAGGGGAAATATGCTAACTTCTATATATCAAGTTGTTTTCATTTGGGACAAAATTGCTGCAATAATTCAGATTCGATTCCCCGTCACGGCATTGTAAGTTGGTACAGTGGTTGCCTGCTCGGACACATGGATTTTCTTCGTGTTCTCCTGTTTCCTCAAACATTAATACTACACTAACAACACTGCCATTCAAGCCATCGAAAGTGATTTGTATCATGTCGATCTGTATAATTCTGCCGAGAAACAGGGTAAAAAAATCTTATCTCGGCAGTTACTTTCCTATCCCGTTGTGTGCACTTCTTATGATGACGTCGGCACCTCTTTTGATGACGTCATGGTATATTTGATTACGTCTGGGGTTTTTTTCTGAGAAGAGGGTGCGCTCTGTACATGGATGCGCATAATATTATACACGGTAAAATACGGTAAATCAAAGACAAGATTTTATAAGGACAGGAGACCGATGGAATACAGGTATAACTATCGACGGAAGTGTCTACCACTTTAAGATTTTGCAGTAACACAATCATGTATATGCAATGAATGTAGAACTATAAGAATATTTCATTGGTATCCGGAATTTAAACCGAGGTAAAAGTGTTTTTATCGGAACCGAGGCTCTACCGAGGTTCCGATTAAAACATTTATACTGAGGGTTGGAATTCCCTCTCTAAATCGAATACCCATGATAGTTTCTTTTTCTTGCATATCCAAGACATGTTGTGCATTGGCGCCGCCAGCTACCAACGTTTTGCATGTTTTCCAGCATACCGAAAACGAGGACAGCCTTATCCGGTATGCAAGAAAAATTCCTGCTTGCTTATTTTTACATACGTGGCACGGGGTATACCATATGATACCAACCAATGGGAATAATGTTTTAAAGCAGCTAGCCCACCAAATAACAGCAAAATTACACTATACTAGATGGATGTTCACTATACTAGATGGATGTTCACTATACTAGATGGGTGTTCTGCGGAACATGTGTTTCGTTTGTCAGTGCTTTGTCAGTATAACAAGGGTTTTTGGACCCAGATAAATGACCTTGACAAACTGACTTGACAAAGTTTTCGTGAAGAAAAAAATGAGTATTTAACCCATATAATGACCTTCAGTGTGCCTTTGACCTTTACATTTTAGTATGGCAATGTCAATGTTGTCATGACAAGTGTATATTGAAAGATTGATGGAGAAATAAAAATAATTGAGAAAGTTATAGCCAAAGGTAAGTTTTCGTGAAGAAAAAAAAGAGAGTACTTAACCCATATAATGACCTTCATTATGACCTTGACCTTTATATTTTAGTATGGTCACGTCGATGTTGTCATGATGAGTATATATTAGTCTGATAAAGAAATATCAAAAAATGAGAAAGTTATAACAGCGTTAAGTTTTTGTGAAACAAGAGGTCAATGACCTTGAAGCTCTACTGATTGATTTTGATTTCAGGAAGTAGTCGCTACAAACTTGTTTTTTGAAAATCTATTTTCAGCCGTGGCGGCCATCTTGAATTTCCGGCCGACCTGAAATTTTGCTAGGATCAATTAAATATCAAGAGCAACATTTGTGTGAAGTTTCAGAGGAGTAGTCGCTACAAGTTTTCATTATATAACTCTATGTAAACAAAGATGGCCACTGACAGCCATGTTTAACATTGAATCAAAATAATGTCCGACTCGGATAACCATCATATCAATATCTCTTATAGTTTTCAAAAAGTAGTCGCTACAAACTTATTTTTTAAAAATCTATTTTTAGCCATGGTGGCCATCTTGAATTTCCGGCCGACCTGAAATTTTGCTAAGATCAATTAGACATCAAGAGCAACATTCGTGTGTACAGGTTTTCATTATATAACTCTGTGTAAACAAAGATGGCCACTGGCAGCCATGTTTAACGTCGAATCAAAATAATGTTCGACTCGAATAACCATCATGTCATGCTGATCATTTTAGAAAAAGTCCCATATCAATACCACTTATATTTTTCAAGAAGTAGTCGCTACAAACTTATTTTTTTTAAATCTATTTTTAGCTGTGGTGGCCATCTTGAATTTCTGGCCGATCTGAAATTTTGCTAGGATCAATTAGACATCAAGAGCAACATTCCTGTGAAGTTTCATGAAAATCTGTCATGTTGTTTCAGAGGAGTAGTCGCTACAAGTTTTCATTATATAACTCAATGTAAACAAAGATGGCCGCTGCAGCCATGTTTAACGTCGAATCAAAATGATTTTCGACACGGACCAACATCATGTCATGCTGATCATTTTAGAAAAAGTCCCATATCAATATCTCTTATAGTTTTCAAGAAGTAGTTGCTACAAACTTATTTATTTTAAATCTAGTTTTAGCTGTGGCGACCATCTTGAATTTCCGGCGAGCCTGAAATTTTTCTAGGATCAACTAGACATCAAGAGCAACATTCCTGTGAAGTTTTATGAACATCCGTCAAATAGTTTCAGAGAAGTAGTCGCTACAAGTTTTTACTATATAACTCTATGTAATCAAAGATGGCCACTGGCAGCCATTTTTAACTAGACATCAAGAGCAACATTCCTGTGAAGTTTTATGAACATCCGTCAAATAGTTTCAGAGGAGTAGTCGCTACAAGTTTTTACTATATAACTCTATGTAATCAAAGATGGCCACTGGCAGCCATGTTTAACGCCGAATCAAATAATGTTCGACTCGGATCAACATCATGTCATGCTGATCATTTTAGAAAAAGTCCCATATCAATATCACTTATAGTTTTCAAGAAGTAGTCGCTACAAACTTATATTCTTAAAATCTATTTTTAGCTGTGATGGCCATCTTGAATTTCTGGCAGATCTGAAATTTTGCTAGGATCAATTAGACATCAAGAGCAACATTCCTGTAAAGTTTCATGAAAATCCGCCAAGTAGTTTCAGAGGAGTAGTCGCTACAAGTTTTTACTATATAACTCTATGTAAACAAAGATGGCCGCTGGCAGCCATGTTTAAAGTCGAATCAAAACGATTTTTGACAAGGACCAACATCATGTCATGCTGATCATTTTAGAAAAAGTCCCATATCAATATCACTTATAGTTTTCAAGAAGAAGTCGCTACAAACTTGTATTTTTTAATTTCTATTTTTAGCTTTGGTGGCCATCTTGGATTTCACATCAACATGAATTTTTGCTAGGATCAACTAGACTTCATGGGCAACATTTCTGTAAAGTTTCATGAATATCCATCCAGTAGTTTCAGAGGAGTAGTCGCTACAAAATAAAAGTTTACGGACAGACAGTCGGACGGACGGATGACGGACGCCACACCACGGCATAAGCTCTGCTGATCTGCTGATCTCTGATCAGTCGAGCTAAAAAATGAGTATTTGACCATCAGTGTGACCTTGACCTTTATATTTTAGTACGGTCATATCGATGTTGTCATGATGAGTATATATTGAAAGTCTGATGAAGAAATATCAAGAAATGAGGAAGTTATAACTGTTATAGTTTCGTGAAGAAAACAAGAGGCCCAAGTGGGCCTGTGGACCCTTTACTGGCTAACACGGCTCTTATAACATCAATGAAGTGGGTGACTGCCATTTACGTTTTTTTGAAAGTTTCGGGCAAAATACAGCTTTTTAACTAAATCAAGGGCCATAACTAAAGAATCTGGTAAAGTTTGGTAAAGATCAGATGAAAAATGAAGGCCCTACCGTATTAACAAGGCAAAATATAGCATGTTTAACTAAATCAAGAACTCCTCTGTTACTGGTCCGACTGGTCCAACATAGAGCTAAAAAAAAAAAAAACATTAAAAAAAAACGTTTTTTCCTATACAAATCTATGTAAAACGTGACCCCTGGGACGGGGCCAAATGTGAACCCAGGGTCACCATTTGAACAAACTTGGTAAAGGACCATAAGAGTATAGTAAATGCAAAATATTAAACCTCTGGCTCTTGCAGTTCCAGAGAAGAAGATTTTTTCAGTTTTTCCCTATACAAGCATTTATGTAAAACTGCGAACCACGGGGCGGGGCCAGATGTGACCCCAGGGTCACCATTTGAAAAAAATTGATAAAGGACCATAAGATTATAGTTACAGCAAAATATTAAACCTCTGGCTCTTGCAGTTTCAGAGAAGAAGATTTTTTAAGTTTTTCCCTATACATGTCTAGGGACGGGGCCAAATGTGACCCCAGGGTCACCATTTGAACAAACTTGGTAAAGGACCATAAGCTTATAATAACTGTAAAATATCAAACCTTTGGCTCTTGTAGTTCTGAGAAGATTTTTTTTTAAAAAATCCTATATAAGTCTATGTAAAACTGTGACCCTCAGGGCGGGGACACATTTGACCCCAGGGTCACCATTTGAACAAACTTAGTATAGGACCATAAGCTGATGCTACATGTAATACATGAGAGCTCTCTGCCATGTGGTTCCAGAGAAGAAGATTTTTTTCAGTTTTCCCTATACAAGCCTATGTAAAACTATGACCCCCGCGGTGGGGCCAAAAGTGACCTATGGGTCACCATTTGAACAAACTTGGTAGAGGACCACAAGCTTATAGCAAATGCAAAATATTAAACCTATGGCTCTTGCAGTTTCAGAGAAGAAGATTTTTTAAGTTTTTCCCTATACATGTCTATGTAAAACATGTGACCCTTGGGGCGGGGCCAAATGTGACCCGAGGGTCACCATTTGAACAAACTTGGTAAAGGACCATAAGCTTATAGTAAATGCAAAATATCAAACCTCTGGCTGTTGTAGTTTCCAAAAAGAAGATTTTAAAAAAAAAATCCTATATAAGTCTATGTAAAACTGTGACCCCCGGGGCGGGGACAAATTTGACCCCAGGGTCACCATTTGAACAAACTTAGTAGAGGACCATAAGCTGATGCTATATGTAATACATGAGAGCTCTGTGCCTTGTGGTTTCAGAGAAGATCTTTTAAAGTTTTTTCCTATATGTCTATATGAACTGAATGTTGTTTAACGGCTCATCAACACAGTATAGGTTATTTAGAGCCGCCCCAGAGAGAGGGGAAGTATACATAGGAATCCGGGAACCTGCCCTTCTCTTATTATCGAATAGATTCCTATGGTTCTTTAACGTGCTCGGAGGATAGACCGATACACGGGACCGCCCGGTTTACGTCCCCATCCGACGGACGGGGCTAAGGGAAAGTGTCTTGCCCAAGAACACGCCGACGGAACTCAGTGGCACCACGGAGGATTGAACCCGGGGCCTCCGGTTACAAATCCGCCGCGCTACCGACTGCGCCACATGTCTATATGAAAAACATGCAAAATCTCAATATACAAACTTTGGACCCCGGGGCACCCCATTGTTGACCCCGGGGACTTTATTTGAACAAATTTGATAGTCTAGGCGTTGGCGATCATTTTAAAAGAAAAACTGTTGAAATCTGTCCAGCGGTTCTGGAGAAGATGATTTTTTAAGGTTTCGACCATATATGATAATGGCAGCCATCTTGGATGTAGCGCTGATCTAATTTTAACAAATCTAAAAAGCATTCATCTAAGGATCATCCATGTGAAGTTTGGTCAAAATTAGCAAAGCGGTTTCTGAGGAGAAGTCGTTTGAAGAAAAGTTAACGGACGACGGACGAATGACGACGGATGACGGAAGACGGACAACTCACCATCCCGTAAGCTCTGCTGGCCCTTGGCCAGTAGAGCTAAAAACGAGTATTTAACCCATATAATAACCTTCAGTGTGACCTTTATATTTCAGTATGGTCATGTCGATGTTGTCTTGATGAGTATATATTGAAAGTTTGATGCAAGAAATATCAAGAAATGAGAAAGTTATAGGCAACGTTAAGTTTTCGTGAAGAAAAAAATGAGTATTTAAACCATATAATGACCTTCAGTGTGACCTTAGACCTTTATATTTTAGTATGGTCATATCGGTGTTGTGATGATGAGTATATATTGAAAGTTTGATGAAGATATATCAAGAAATGAGAAAGTTATAGCCAACGTTAAGTTTTCATGAAGAAAAAAAATTGTATTTAACCCATATAATGACCTTCATTGTGACCTTGACCTTCATATATTAGTATGGTCATGTCGATGTTGTCATGATGAGTATATATTGAACGTTTGATGAAGAAATATCACAAAATTAGAAAGTTATAGCCAACGTTAAGTTTTCGTGAAGAAAGAACTGAGTATTTAACCCATATAATGACCTTCAGTGTGACCTTGACTTTCATATATTAGTATGGTCATGTTGGTCGTCATGGTGAGTATATATTGAAAGTTTGATGAAGAAATATGAAGAAATGAGGAAGTTATAGCCAACATTAAGTTTTCGTGAATAAAAAAAAAGTATTTAACGCATATAATGACCTTCAGTGTGACCTTGACCTTCATATTTTGGTATGATCATGTCGATGTTGTCATGGTGATTATATATTGAAAGTCCGATGAAGAAATATGAAGATATGAGAAAGTTAAAACCATCTAAGCAAAACTCTATCCACGAGTGTTCAGGTGATTTATTGTGTATGTGCCAATTAAAAGTAAAGATTTAAATTCACAGATACTTAAAATATCCATGATTGAATATGCGTAAAATAAATTATTTGTTGGCAACTCTTAATTCGAAGGTCCAGTTTTGGGATTTGGTCTGGTCGTTTATATTGTGTATACCAATATAGAGTTTGGATTCTCAAATATGTAAGTTATATATATATATATATATATATACCTTGTGTCAGTAGGTTTAGAAATGGTGTACATTTGTTGTTAAATTTGCCTGTTGATGGCGGGATAGGGGCTTTAAAATAAAACTCTTTGGTTTTTATCAAACAATCCTAATTTCAAACATCTGCCCATAATCACACACCTAAAGTACAGGATGTTTCCCAAGTCATGCTGAAACCTAAGGAATAGTTGCAGTTCTTGCTTTGTAGAGAGTGTTACCGGCATGGCTCTGTTGATATCGTCTATGTCGGACGTCTTTATGATCTATCATATATAAAATTGAAATATGTGTGAATAGGTTAATTTTAGAGTTAATTTTAGAGTTAATTTTAGAGTTATTAGCATTTATTGCACCTCGCACAGAATCCTAGGAATTTTATTGGATTAGAGCGGTCACATGGTGACCCTCTATTATTCTATAGTGGGTCAGTAGATTTCATAGAGGGTCACTAACACAATATGGACTAAAAATCTGATTCAATGTTTAATTTATTACAAATAATTCTTTAAGGCATTAGTAACAAACATAATAAGTAAATTAATAATGTTTTTAAACTGTACCGGTCGTGACGTCAACGTCATGACGTCAAACTACACGAACGTCTCAATGACGTTGACGTTCCATTAAAATGGGTCGAATATCGATTTTTGCCTTAAGGTGCTCAATGCAATAAATCAGTCATTGGGTTTGTTACTGAACCCCTACAGAAATATGTGGGGTCAGTCAGATATATAGGGGGACTTGGCTATTGCCTCACCCCCTATAAACCTTACTGACCCCACATATTTCTGTAGAGCCGAGTCCCCCTATATATCTGACTGACCCCACATATTTCTGTAGGGGGTTAGTAACAACCCAACTAATAATAGAAATCAGTTTTCTTTTAGTTATATAAAATGTTAATAGAGTTTTTATTGGGTTTAACTTTCACTATAACAGCAAGGAAAGATTTTTGCTTTCAAAAACAATTTTGGGTGATTACAAAGCAATTCTGAAATGCATCCGTTTAAACTAAAGTTAAGAAAGAGCAATACATATAACAAGTGTACATACTCCTTTAAGGCTATTCCATTAAAACATACATGGGACCCCCAGGAAGGTACTTTTGAAATTGAACCCATAGATGTAAAATAGTTTAAAAATTAAAATTTCGGAAAATAGAGTTCGACCATAGATGTTTGTTAAATTGCCTTCCTGGGTTCCCAGGTATGTTTTAAACAAATACTTACCATTTACCACCCAACGTCATTTGGACCAGACTTAAACCACTAAAACATAACCGTCATACATAAAATGTGCTGAAAAACTGAAACATGACGCTAAAACCAAACAAACAAGCACAAAATCACCTTAAGCCCTTTATCCTTCAACTCCATCAAAGCCTTCTCCAGCGTTATCCACCTCGCAGGAATCAACTCTCCCCAGTAGTCCTGCTGTGACGCGACCTCTAATATCTTACTCTTTAGCGCATCCAGGGTCGGGTCGACTATCGTGTTGTCGACAGCAAAATCTTCATCCGCCAAATGGTACTGAGTGACTTTGTCCGACAGGAAATTTCTCATAGCGAAAAAGTAAGCTTGGGACAGCTCGTCTTTCTTGAAGTGAATTTTAAAAGGGGTACAACAAATTAGCAATACATGCAATGAAATCATTTATGTAATTCAAAAGACAATTTAATGTTAGTGATGACAAACAAGAGGGTTAAATTGAAATGCACATTTATTTTATGATATGCAATGAAATACTGTATTTTATCAGTGAAATAAAAGTGTTATTCCACACTGTGGAATATAGAGTTTTATTTCACAGTAGCTGCCGGGACTACTTTTGTTGTTCTACGCACTCAAAGTGAGAAAACTTTTATATTTTCACTCATGCTTCGCATTCGTGAAAATATAAAGTTTTCTCACTTCTCAATGAAATAAAATATGTTATTCACTCCAAAATAACAAATATCCTCTATGTATTAACCCTTAACCTGCTAAGCACACCTGTTATAGCCTTTGCGTCCATTGTAAACCCAGATCAGCCTGCGAGTAACAATGTCTGGCTGCTGATCAGTTATTTTCCCCTAAACACCCCTTTGTCACATAAAGAAATGGTTTTAATTTAAAGAAAGAACAGTCTATTATATATATGTAGTGGATTAAGGGTTAATAGACCATCTTGGATAACAGACAAATGCTGTTCTTCCCTTTAGTGATCTCTTAATAAAAGTTTGACAGCATAACTTTCAACACTTCCTTGTCCAACTGAGTAAGGTTTTATCGAGTTTTCCCTTTGTTTGTGAGAAACAGGATAAGTTTAAAAGTAGGCGGGTGATTTATAGTTCTTTCGTTTGTTATTGTATTGATGGGGACTGCTAAATGTAGCCAGTCAGCTAACCAACCATAGTAGGAGGGTGATTTATAGTTTTTCCGTTTGTTATTGTATTGTTTGGGGACTGCTAAATGTAGCCAGTAAGTTAACCAACCACAGTAGGAGGGTGATTTATAGTTTTTCCGTTTGTTATTGTATTGATTGGGGACTGCTAAATGTAGCCAGTCAGCTAAGAGGGTGATTTATTGTTTTTCCGTTTGTTATTGTATTGATTGGGGACTGCTAAATGTAGCCAGTCAGCTAACCAACCACAGTAGGAGGGTGATTTATAGTTTTTCCATTTGTTATTGTATTGATTGGGGACTGCTAAATGTAGCCAGTCAGCAAACCAACCACAGTAGGAGGGTGATTTATAGTTCTTCCATTTGTTATTGTATTGATTGGGGACTGCTAAATGTAGCCAGTCAGCTAACCAACCATAGTCATTTATAGTTGTTCCGTTTGTTATTGTATTGATTATGTAGCCAGTCAGCTAACCATAGTAGGAGGGTAAACTAGAACTATCACTGAAGGTGATGAATACCCCCGCTTAAAATTTAAATCAAACGAAGGGCCATAGTTCTGTAATAAATGTTTGAGATATGCAAATATTAAAAATGTGTTACAGAACGCGACATGACGCGACGGGACATTACGGACAACCTCATTCCAATATAGCCCCACTTCACTTTGTGAAAGCGCCCCCACTTCACTTTGTGAATTCAGGGGTTTAATAAAGTAGCTGGTCAGCTAACCACAGTAGCCTCGGTCAGCTAATCAAAGAAGCCGGTCAGCTAACCACAGTAGCCCCGGTCAGCTAATCAAAGAAGCCGGTTAGCTAACCAAAGCAGCAGGGTAAATTAAATCACTCACACTGTTGTTGTATAGATGATACAAGTGTTGCCATGACATACCTTGCCTAGTTGATCAGCATGTGTACCAATGAGGATGACAGGAGGCACACCAGTTTGTGTAGAGGGGCAGTAGCCGTGGATCGAGTTTAACCAAAACTCAACAAATTCTGTGAATATTAAAATATTAAAGTAATTGTAAGATGTAGAATTGGAATAAAAAAATAAAAAAAAATGTCACTGTGACAAATGCCCCTAAAGTGGTTTTGACCTTTGACCTGTAAGTGTGACCTTGACCTTGGAGCCACGGACCTGGATTTTGCGCATGACACGTCGTTTTGTTGTGTGAGCACTTGTACCAAGTTATTTGAAAATCCGTCAAGAAATGTCAGTTATTAACCGGACACGAAAGTACATCTTTTTGACCTTTGATCTTTAAGTGTTACCTTGACCTTGGAGCCACGGACTTGGATTTTTAGTGTGACACGTCGTCTTGTTGTGGTGAGCACTTGTGCCAAGTTATTTGAAAATCCGTCCAGGAATGTAAAAATGCCTAAGGGGGCATAAAAAAGTAAAAGAAAAGTCAAACAGGAAGTGTAGTATTTACAGAATACAGGCTACCAAAAACATAGAAAACATGATTCTAATGCACAGACCAAAAATCCTGACTGGCTGACGTTCAAACATTTGCGTCTATTAAATAGTGCATAACACATTGCAAATCCAGTCGTGTGACGTACCGTTGTCAAAAACGTGACATCATTATGTTTTATTTCAATGCGCCTGTGACGTCATTATGTTTTATTTCAATGCGCCTGTGACGTCATTATGCTTTATTTCAATGTGCCTGTGACATCATTATGTTTTATTTCAATGCGCCTGTGACATCATTATGTTTTATTTCAATGCGCCTGTGATGTCATTAT
The DNA here is from genome assembly GCA_037043455.1 of Cyrtodaria siliqua. Lineage (NCBI taxonomy): Eukaryota > Metazoa > Mollusca > Bivalvia > Adapedonta > Hiatellidae > Cyrtodaria > Cyrtodaria siliqua. The sequence continues at coordinate 92,100 of JAWPHD010008499.1, read as the reverse complement.
GTTTTATTTCAATGCGCCTGTGACGTCATTCTGTTTTCAATTCACCTGTGACATCATTATGTGTTATTTCAATTCGCCTGTGATGTCATTATGTTTCATTTCAATGCGCTTGTGATGTCATTATGTTTTATTTCAATGCGCCTGTATCGTCATTATGTTTTATTTCAATGCGCCTGTGACGTCATTATGTTTTACAGTCGAACCTCGATAGCTCGAACACCGGTGATTCGAATACCATCGGTAATTCGAACGCATTTTCCGGTCCCGACACAACTCCTATATAACTCAATGTAATTTAACCTCGATTATTCGAATACTTTTTACGGTCCGAAGATCCATTTTTGTGTGAATTTAAACCTCGCTTAATCGAAGGTGATGATCCGTTGCCATGAGACGTCGGCCATATTAGTTTTAATCGATGCATATTTGTTTGTAGCAAGTTCGATCATAGTGCGAAAACAGATAAAGTTAGTTGTTAAAGGTGCGAACATTTATGATTGAAAGCGATAATAGACAGATAAAATGTATGTTTAGTGAACTTCGTTTACTGTTAATTACGATAAATTAAACACGGTTGATTTTCTAATTAAATAATGTACGGAAACCAGTCTTACCTTGTTCTCATTATTCGGACTTCCGGAATGTATGTTAAAATCTATTAGTGTGATATTTCTTTAAATAAATGATAAAACAAACACATTATTGCAGTTTTTCTTGTATTTTTAGTGTAACAATTACATGTTATATATCCGTTATGAGGTTTAAACAAACATGCATGAACATAAAAAACATACCGAGAACGATACATCACGTACACAAGTAACACTATTTCGGGTGGTACACAAATTCGGATAGATATTTTATTTTTTACTGTTACCTCGATGCCTCGAAGCCACCGATAATTCGAACATATCCCTATGGTCCCGCTGACTTCGAGCTATCGAGGTTCGACTGTATTTCAATGCGCCTGTGAAATCATTATGTTTTATTTCAATGCACCTGTGATGTCATTGTTTATTTCAATGCGCCTGTGACGTCATTATGTTTTATTTCAATGCGCTTGTGATGTCATTATGTTTTATTTCCATGTAATAGTGATGTCATTATGTTTTATTTCAATGCACTTGTGATGTCATTATGTTTAATTTCAATGAGTTTGTGATGTCATTATGTTTTATTTCGATTCGCCTGTGACATCATTATGTTTTATTTCAATGCACCTGTGATGCCATTATGTTTTATTTCAATGTGCCTGTGATGCCATTATGTTTTATTTCAATGCGCCTATGATGTCATTATGTTTTATTTCAATGCGCCTGTGATGTCATTATGTTTTATTTCAATGCACCTGTGATGTCATTATGTTTTATTTCAATGCGCCTGTGATGCCATTATGTTTTATTTCAATGCGCCTATGATGTCATTATGTTTTATTTCAATGCGCCTGTGATGTCATTATGTTTTATTTCAATGCACCTGTGATGTCATTATGTTTTATTTCAATGCGCCTGTGATGCCATTATGTTTTATTTCAATGCGCCTGTGATGTCATTATGTTTTATTTCAATGCGCTTGTGATGCCATTATGTTTTATTTCAATGCACCTGTGATGTCATTATGTTTTATTTCAATGCGCCTGTGATGTCATTATGTTTTTTTCAATGCGCCTGTGATGTCATTATGTTTTATTTCAATGCGCCTGTGATGTCATTATGTTTTATTTCAATGCGCCTGTGATGTCATTATGTTTTATTTCAATGCACCTGTGATGTCATTATGTTTTATTTCAATGCGCCTGTGATGCCATTATGTTTTATTTCAATGCGCCTGTGTGACCATTATTTTTTATTTCAATGCGCCTGTGATGCCATTATGTTTTATTTCAATGCGCTTGAGATGCCATTATGTTTTATTTCAATGCGCCTGTGATGCCATTATGTTTTATTTCAATGCGCCTGTGATGTCATTATGTTTTATTTCATTGCATCTGTGATGTCAGTATGTTTTATTTCAATGCACCTGTGATGTCATTATGTTTTATTTCAATGCACCAGTGACATCATTATGTTTTATTTCAATGCACCTGTGACATCATTATGTTTTATTTAAATGCACCTGTGACATCATTATGTTTTATTTCAATGCACCTGTGAGTAAAACTGTCAAAAAACAATGAAATGAGTTAGAAACGGTATACCCAGTATTGAAATGTTTACTTTTGCAATGGTATATCATTCGTTTATCGGTCGCAAATCGTGTTTAATCAAACGACTGATATACCGTTGCAAAAATCAAAATTTCAATAAAGCTAACCCTGTATTACATGCATATATAGAAGTACTCGCAGATCGACTTCCGTCTGGACCTCAATGACCTTGAAGCTCTACTGATAGGTTTTTGATAGCTAGATCAGCATTCCTGTGAAGTTTCATGAAAATCTGTCAAGTAGTTTCATATTAGTAGTCGCTACAAGTTTTCATTATATAACTCTATGTAAACAAAGATGGCCGCTGGCGGCCATGTTGAACGTAAATTCAAAATAATTTTTGACAAGGATCAACATCATGTCATACTGATCATTTTTAGTCGCTACAAACTTGCATTTTGAAAATCTATTTTTAGCCATGGCGGCCATCTTGAATTTCCGGCCGACCTGAAATTTTGCTAGTATCAATTACACATCAAGAGCAACATTCCTGTGAATTTTCATGAAAATCTGTCAAGTAGTTTCAGAGGAGTAGTCGCTACAAGTTTTCATTATATAACTCTATGTAAACAAAGATGGGCAGCCATGTTTAACGTTGAATCAAAATAATTTTCGACAAGGATTAACATCATGTCATACTAATCATTTTAGGAAAGACGCATATCAATATCACTTATACTTTTCAAGAAGTAGTCGCTACAAACTTGTTTTCTGAAAAATTATTTTTAGCCGTGGCGGCTATCTTGAATTTCCGGTCGACCTGAAATTTTGCTAGGATCAATTAAACATCAAGAGCAACATTCATGTGAAGTTTCATGAAAATCCGTTAATTAGTTTCAGAGGAGTAGTCGCTACAAGTTTTCATTATATAACTCTATGTAAACAAAGATGGCCGCTGGCGGCCATGTTTAACGTCGCATCAAAATAATTTTTGACAAGGATCAATATCATTCCATACTGATCATTTTAGAAAAAGTCCCATATCAATATCACTTATATGCAACATTCCTGTGAAGTTTCATGGAAATCCGTCAAGTAGTTTCAGAGGAGAAGTCGCTACAAGTTTTTACTAAATAACTCTATGTAAACAAAGATGGCCGCTGACAGTCATGTTTAACGTCGAATCAAAACGATTTTCGACAAGTATCAACATCATGTCATGCTGATCATTTTTGAAAAAGTCCCATATCTATATCACTTAGAGTTTTCAAGAAGTAGTCGCTACAAACTTGTTTTTTTAAAAATATTATTTTTAGATTTGGCGGCCATCTTGGATTTCACATCAACATGAATTTTTGCTAGGATCAACTAGACTTCATGGGCAACATTTCTGTAAAGTTTCATGAAAATCCATTCAGTAGTTTCAGAGGAGAAGTCGCTACAAAAAAAAGTTTACGGACAGACAGACGGACGACGGACACCGCACCACGGCATAAGCTCTGCTGATGGATTAAAAAATGGATTAAAATTGGGTAAGTATGTACAATAGAAAGGGCAAGTGTTGTGAATATAAATTTGCTTGAAATAATAATGTTTCTGTGTAAATCAGAACAAATATCTTCAAATTATTAAAAAACAAAAATGTTTTTTTTTTGAAAATTCAACAAACATGTGTGATATAAATTGGATTATTTCGGGATTTAATTGGAATATAATAATATATCAACATGACAACACTTGTAAGTAGTGTTTTTAATTACCCACACATCACATCTTGTTTTATTAAAATATTCCAGTTTTTGCATGAGTTATGGCATGTTTACTAACATCACCCATTTTTCTTAGCAATAATTTTGTCTCAGCATCAGATTAATGTAAGGAAATGGACCCAGTGATATCACTGATAAGGAGATTGGCCTTATGTAAGTATTGGTAATCTACGGGCTAAAGGGTTAAAGGAACTGGAGGCAATCTATTGAATAATTGTTATTATTATACCTCACGTAAAACGCTCATGCTAAATCCCCATAGACAACAACGTGTAATTTCTTACTATCTGACGCTGCGTGATTTTTTGGTGACGTCATCGGCTCAGTTTGGTGAAATTGCTTCAAAAGTTCTTGACCAATTTCCATAAACTACCACTCATTTTCTTAGTTACGTTATATCCAATCCAACGATATAACATTCATAGCAACTTTTTGAAATAAAAAATCCACTGCGCATATCCCGTTTCACTCAAACAAGCAGTGGATCAGTCTATCCGGCAAAGTGAAATATGTACTGAAAATAATCATATTTTTGCCCGAGGGGATTTCGGTATAATAAAATAAATATCACATTCATGAGCGGGTGAGAGTAAGTATGTTCACCCTTCGAAATATTGATCATCACCCTCGGCTTCGCCTCGGGCGATAATCATATCCTCAGGGTGAACATCTTACTATCACCCTCTCATGAATGTGACATTTATATATTAAAAACTTCTGGTCGGGCAACTTGACTTGGTTAGTTTTTGGTGCATAAATCTATAAAAAGGTTATAGCCTCTATATTTCAGGGGAAAATGTAGTGCATGTATATCATGTTTTCATTTCAAAATGGTTTTCATGCAAATGATATTCCTACCTGAATTGTTTAACTTTACACTACAAACATTGAATTGGGTTTTAAGGCGCACCAACACATGAAAGGTTATATGGCGCCTAACAGGAATGAACGTGCAACGGGAGACACTACACTACAAGTAATTTGATGAGCCGTATTAGTTTGTATAACAACAATGTACATAACTGACCAACAACTAGAGCTATCACTGAAGGTGATTAATAGCCCCGCTTGGTGACCTGTTTGAACATTTTTGTAGCCTGAAAAAGGTACTGATTTTGTATTTTGATATAAATTGACAAAAGAACAAATTTAATGCAAATTATTTAAAGGTGATTAATACTCCTGCATTAGCATCCAGTCACACGAGGTATCGCTATCTTAATATGGATGCATGGCAATACTGACGTTTGTGCTGAGCAGAGTCTCAATTATAAATAATTAAAAAAATGTGTAAAATTAGAACATAAAATAAGAAAAAGGAAAAGAAAACATACAACGATTATCTGTTAAATAACATGACAAATAATTAAAATATGTGAAGACTTATGTAGAAATTAGTGGAGTGTAACCTTATATGGTTTTCATTAAGTGTTTTCACATCATACCGAAATGGAAAATCAAATATGCAACCATGCAACCATTACATGCTAAATAACTCAAAGTGATTCCTATATAGCCCCACCAAACCTTGTTTGGCGGGGGTATAAATATGTGGTGTTACATAAAAAATTATAGTGGAGTGTAACCCTATGAGGTTTTAATATTAGAAGTGTGTAACTTTATGAGGTTTTCATTATGTATTGCCACGTCATACAAAAAGAAAAAGAAAACATTCAATCATTATTTGTTATATAACAGGACAAATAATTAAAAACTTAGTGGAATATTCTGTAAAAATTAGTGGAGTGTAACCTTATGAATTGAATGTTGTTTAACGGCTCATCAACACAGTATAGGTTATTTAGAGCCACCCCAGAAAGAGGAAAAGGATACATAGGAATCCGGGAACCTGCCCTACTCTTATTATCGAATAGATTAACGTGCTCGGAGGATAGACCGATACACGGGACCGCCCGGTTTATGTCCCCACTAATGGACAAGGCTAAGGGAAAGTGTCTTGCCGAAGAATACACCGACGAAACTCAGTGGCACCATGGAGGATTGAACCCGGGGCCTCCGGTTACAAATCTGCCGTGCTATCGACGCCAGCACTCCTCGTAACCTAATGAAGTCAGTAGAATTAGTGGAATGTTACCTTATGTAGTTTTCATAATGTAATTTCACATCATACCAAAAAGGAAAAGCAAACATGCAACCATTATCTGTCAAATAATGCAATGGGACCCGGCGGGACGGGATGTGACGCAACAATGTGATTCCTATAGCCCTACTTCTTCGAAGCCGGGGTACAACAATGTACATACCAGATATTTTACACGCCTTCGAGCCACCGCTGTCGAAGAAGCACTCATCTTCCATCACGACATCATTAATGTGTTTTGATATATCAGTAACCAGCAGATACACGGCTCTCGATGACAGGAACACCTGATGGGTGGAGTAGAAGGCAGACTGTCCCGCAAAATCCCAGATAGACAGGGCAGCACAATCCTTCTCTTCCTGCAGGTTGGATCTGTTGGCTTCTAGAATAAGTTCCTGAAATTCGAAATAATTTCATTGAATTGTTTTAAAGTCAGAATATGTATATTGTTACCCTTAACGGAGATGATGTAGACTTTGTGTGAAGTATAAGTGTATAATATTACCGTCAAATTTGCATTAAATCACCAGGCCTTAAATTCACCAACGACTCTTGAGAATATTCTTAGACTTAAGCCCAAGTATGCAAATTTTAATCACACATATTTCTATAAGTTTAAAGGATAAACGTTCATAAGAAGCTGCTCTGTATAAAATGATAAATTCGAATAAATAGCAAGTTAATAGGATTGTTTATCTATGAAGGTCATGGGAATATTTGTGAATGAAATTTTAATACTTGAGCTCAATTCTAAGAATAGTCTGAAGTTCCAAACCCGATGTATCCAGCCGTTAATAGAAACATGTATGCTAACTTTTTAACTATTGTGCCATAAACAAACCATCTGGATCTGCAGGCTACCTGTTGTATGCTTAGCGTCAACACAGCATATAACAGATACAGCATAATTAGTACACTGATATTTATTTGGTATATTGTGTAAAGTATAGTTCTATTCCATTGATTTGATAGCATAATTATCTGTTGTAACGCTTCCGAGTACTTCGTCTTCTATTTCAGTTTACGTCTTAATAAGCATACTCAGCCTATAGTGGCTCCTCAACACATCATTAGGTTATAGCGTGACACACCAGACAGTTTGGAAGGATACATAATGTGGTGATATTGGGTACCATCAATCCCAATTAGCTCAGTTGTTAGAGCACTTGCCCTGTAAGCGAGCGTCCCAGGTTCGAGTCCCATACCCGTCACACTTTTTCCCCTTGGTTTACTTCAATAAGTATCAGAAAACTGCGCCGTACTCTTACTACAAACAGATTCCTCTGGTTGTTTTATATGCTCAGAGGATATACTCTGATTCATGGGACTGCCTAGTTTATGTCCCAATATGATGCGTGAGGCTAGGGTAAGTATATTTAACCTAAAGACTCATTGTTTCCGTTTTTGAATGGTATTTTAGAGGCAGACCACCCCATTTTTCCTTGGTAGAAGGAAACCTCCCGCCATCGTTAAGAATCGGCACTTTCTCACTTTACAAGTTGAGCTCCCAGAGGGATTTGAACCTGCAGCGGTGAGAGGCGAGAAAGATTTAGACGCAATAAAGAAACACTGAAGTAAACTCTTTGAATCTTGAACTGGACCTCAGTGGCCCACACTGATGCAACTAGAACTACCATGAAGGTGATAAATACACTCGCAAACAATGTTTTAGTAAGATCAAGGGCAATAACTCTGCATGGCATTGACTGAGCCACACCAAAATTGTGTCTCGCACATGTACACTTCATGATAATCATGTACACAAAGTTTAATTCAATATCTTCCAAACTGTAAAAGTAGGTAACTCCACAATATTGCATATTGCTTTTCGGGACCGACGGATGGACATGGCTAATGCTATATGCCTCCTCACCCTTTGGTGTTGGGGGCATAAAAATGTTATTAACATATATTTGTATTTATAAGTGCTACCTTCAGATCTTTCAAGATCGTCTGTTCTTCATCTACGATTGTATTGTCAGCCTTTTTCTCTTCTTCCACATCAAAATCTTGGTCAGCTATTGGTTTAATAACCATATCTTCATCTAAAATATCAAACAAATTGAATTGATAAACGTTTAACGGCTCAACAACTATTTCAAACCTCCCCAGCGAGAGGGGAAGGATACATAGGAATCCAGGAACTGTGCCCTACTTTTTATATCAAAAAGATTCCAATGGTTCTTTAACATGCTTGGCGGATAGACTCCGATGCACCATTTTGTAAATTTGTTTTTTTAATCGATAGTAAATGTATATACTTGAACTAAAACACTGTAAATTATGCTGGGGGGAGGAGGGAGCCCATGCCCCAATATGAGTGCAGTATGAATAAGATGCATAATGCTATAAGAAATCCCAAACCAAATTTATAGATATATACATGCAAACATGCAAACATGCAAACATGCAAACCTAGATCTGCCTTTATTGCACATTTTATGGGCCATCACTATTTGGGTTCCATGGGAGCCCAGAATTTGCAGAAGACAAAATAATTAATTACCCAACCCTTTACAACATACTATAAGGAAACCAATACCAAAATTTAGTTCAGCTAGGACAAGAAATGCAAGAGATATGGACCTGTAAACACAGCTTACACGCAACATTTGATATGAAACAGACACATTCAGAATTTAGGGTTCCATGGGAGCCCAGGGGTTACAGGAACCAAAATTACTTAAGCAGCCCTTAAGATAATGCTATAAGGAAGCTAATGGCCAAATATGATTGTGCCAGGGTAAGAATTGTAAGTGATATAGACTTGTAAACACAGCTTACACGCAAAATTTGATGTGAAATGGGACTCATTTTATGTACTATCATAATTTGGGTTCCATGGGAGCCCATGGGTTACAAGAACCAAAATTGCTTATGCAGCCCTTAAGATAATGCTATAAGGAGGCCCATGGGCAAATTTGGTTGTGCTAGGCTAAGAAATGTAAGAGATATAGACTTGTAAACACAGCTTACACGCATACCTTGATGAGGGACGCCGACGCCAACACCGACGCCGACCCCGGGGTGATTACATAAGCTCTCTTATTCTTCGAATAGTCGAGTTAAAAAAGATAATAATTATGGTTGACCTTGAATCCAGTGACCCCAAACGTAATCCCAAACTTCCTTTTCATATAAGCTGCCTATTTATAAAGTTTCATGCAATATCTCATTCCTAACTGAAGTTATTGAACGGAAACTGTTTTTCTATTTTAAGTAACTGTGACCTTGACCTTGACCCCAGTGACCCCAAATGCAATCCCAAGCTTGCTTTTTATATAACCTACCTATCCAGAAAGCTTCATGTAATGTCTCATTCCTAACTGAAGTCATTGAGCGGAAACGAAACTTAAAAAGGTTAACACAAACTTAACAAAAAGGTTAATGTAACATGTTTTGGAGAAAATAGTTAACAGCGACCCAGTTTTCTGGGTAAGGTCATTGCTTCATAAGAAGGATCTGTTAAAGTTTGGTGAAGGTTCGACATTGTTATGCTAAGATAAAAGAAAATGTTGACGCCCGCCAGTTTACGCCCATCTATAAGCCAATTTGTTTCCAAAAACCCGGCTAAAATACCTGGCCTAAGGCTTCAAATACTTTCTGCAGATGTAAAAAATATTTAAATGGTCATACCAGAACTGTCACGTGCTTGTGTATGTGATTCCACACCTTTCACAGCATCTGTAACATCACTGTTTCCATCATTACCATCTACCACATCCAGACCGGCTGGTACTAACTGGGATTCTTTTCCCTCTGGAGCTTTCTGCAGAGCTAATAATTTTGCCAATCGCTTAAAGGTATTCTCTGATTTCTCATCTGCAAATGTGAAGGAATAGTATCGTTTGTTTTTTTCCTAAATTTAAATCTGTAAAATATAGGGTTAACTGCAATGATATTTAGAAATTTGCGATGGTATATCAGTTTTGGGAAACCGTTTTTCTATTTTAAGTAACAGTGACCTTGACCTTGACCCCAGTGATCCCAAATGCAACCCCAAGCTTCCTTTTCATATAAGCTTCCTATCCAAAAAGTTTCATGCCACTATCTCATTCCTTACCAGTTACTGAACAGAAATGAAACTTAAACAAAAATGTTAACGCAAACTTATAATGTAACATGTTTTGGAGAAAATAGTTAACAGTGACCCAATTTTCTGGGTAAGATCACTGCTTCATAAAAAGGTGCTGGTATATCGATTTATCCCATAACTTACGGTGTGGGAGTGGAATAACACCATTCTATATTTTCGATATACCACCAGTTATATAAGTTTGCAAATGAGCCTAGTATGCGCTGTCAAAAAAATCGATAATGACTATGATCCAATTCCCACGGTTTGTGTCGGTTTCGTGTGTTAAAGCGACAGGCAAAATGCACTAAAAGTCGATATGTGAGTTATGTGATAAATAGAATCTAACATTCGTTCTCATTCATTATTGACTTTATTAAACGCGTTAGAAAAAAGATATAATGCTCGGCAACAGCCTCGCATTATATCATTTTGACAACTCGTTTAATAAATTCAATAATGAATGAGCACTCATGTAAGATCCTGTATTTAATGGTTGCACATTTTGTTAAATGGCAATGCGTTATTAAAAAGGAGATGTTTAACGCAAAGTTGCCCCACTAAACGACTAACATTCCTCAGCAATATTTCAGTACTGGTTAACCAATTTCTAATGCATTCCATTGTGTCTGACAATTTAATATTGAAATAAAACCAATGACATTACGTTGTTGACATGTCATGTGACTCAATTTGCGACGACTTATGCACTGTAAATATTTTAACATCAAACAATCAGATGCCAGAATTTTTGACAAGTGCGATAGAATTAAAATACCATGAAACACTGAGCCATCAGGTTTTTCTTCACAAAACGACTGTACTGTAGTCTGCGAAATTCATTGAACTAGTACCTAAATTTTTGTATGTTTCCGATTCAATTATTATTTTGTATTTGAAACCAAGTCGAGCACTTTTTAAAAAATATAATAATAATAATAATAATAATAATAAAGATATCTCATTCCAAATGGATCAGTTAATGTTTTGACCTACTGACACCTACCTCATTAGTGTGACTTTTACTTTTGACCTACTGACACCTACCTCATTAGTGTGACCTTGACTTTTGACCTACTGACACCTACCTCATTAGTGTGACCTTGACTTTTGACCTACCTCATTAGTGTATGACCAACCTCAGCACAAACATGTATAAATGTTACATGAAGATTGGTTCAGTAAACTTAACATAAGAACATTACATCTATTTGTAAGGTTAAAATGACCTTGACCTTTGACCTCAAACTCAATTGTTGTATTCCCAACCCAAGTTCAAACATGTATACAATGTTACATGAAGATCTTAATATAAGAACATTATCCATTTGTAAGTTCAAGTTTAGTTGACCTTGAATTTTGACCCTAAACTCAATATGTGTATGCCCAATGTTAACCAAAGTTCAAACATGTATACAAAGTCTGGCTTAGTAGAATTTGGCATTACAACAACTTGGATATAAACTTCACCAGGCGTGGCTGTGGACGGTGATATGGTACAGAAGTCAGTCGCATAATCTTCAACTAATAAAGTTACGATGAATCCTGCTTACTGACCTTTCTTTAACACCGTCCAATGTCCATCTTGCAGTGACACCTTACATCTTCGCACGTGCACCTCTATCCCGTTTGTGCTCTCCCTTTCCGTTATCTCGACGTTTTTCCCGAGCAGACGTCTTGTAAGCGCTGTTTTACCGACACCATAATGGCCAACAACCATGACCCTGATATTGTGCACGGCCTCTTTACCCTCCGTGAGAGCTTGCTTGTACAGATCTATTGACTTCTGGTCCATACGGAGTATCTCAACTGGGAGTGATGTGGCTGTAGTATGCATTACAATATGTTTGTATAAAGAAACTAACCCGCCAAATAACGGCAAAATTACAATACAAAACTGTTCATCAAAACTCTGAAATAAGTTTAGGTCATATAATAACGTATGTGCCAATTAAAAGTATAGGTTAATTCACAGGTTTTTTAAATATAGTGATTGAATATGAGTAAAATGAATTATGAGTAGTTTAATTCTACGCTACAGTTTTGGGGTTTGGCCTACCTGGTTTAAGCCTTTTATTTTGTGTCTATACAGTATGGATTCTCAAAATGTCTAAGTTATATATATATATAATGTATCATCCTCACACATCGTAGCAAAGAGCTGAATGCCCAATTTTATAGTGTTGCCACACTGGTATACCAGGCCATAGACACATGAAACAATAGCCCACCCAGTCACATAATACAGACACTGGGCTGACCAGTCCTTAAACTACCCTTTATATGATACTCCCACCCAGTCACATATTACAGACACTGGGCTGACCAGTCCTTAAACTACCCTTTATATGATACTCCCACCCAGTCACATAAAACAGACACTGGGCTGACCAGTCCTTAAACTACCCTTTATATGATACTCCCACCCAGTCACATAATACAGACACTGGGCTGACCAGTCCTTAAACTACCCTTTATATGATACTCCCACCCAGTCACATAATACAGACACTGGGCTGACCAGTCCTTAAACTACCCTTTATATGATACTCCCACCCAGTCACATAATACAGACACTGGGCTGACCAGTCCTTAAACTACCCTTTATATGATACTCCCACACAGTCACATAATACAGACACTGGGCTGACCCTTAAACTAACCTTTATATGATACTCCCACCCAGTCACATAATACAGACACTGGGCTGACCAGTCCTTAAACTACCCTTTATATGATACTCCCACACAGTCACATAATACAGACACTGGGCTGACCCTTAAACTAACCTTTATATGATACTCCCACCCAGTCACATAATACAGACACTGGGCTGACCAGTCCTTAAACTACCCTTTATATGATACTCCCACCCAGTCACATAATACAGACACTGGGCTGACCCTTAAACTACCCTTTATATGATACTCCCACCCAGTCACATAATACAGACACTGGGCTGACCCTTAAACTACCCTTTATATGATACTCCCACCCAGTCACATAATACAGACACTGGGCTGACCCTTAAACTACCCTTTATATGATACTCCCACCCAGTCACATAATACAGACACTGGGCTGACCCTTAAACTACCCTTTATATGATACTCCCACCCAGTCACATAATACAGACACTGGGCTGACCCTTAAACTACCCTTTATATGATACTCCCACCCAGTCACATAATACAGACACTGGGCTGACCCTTAAACTACCCTTTATATGATACTCCCACCCAGTCACATAATACAGACACTGGGCTGACCTTAAACTACCCTTTATATGATACTCCCACCCAGTCACATAATACAGACACTGGGCTGACCCTTAAACTACCCTTTATATGATACTCCCACCAAGTCACATAATACAGACACTGGGCTGACCCTTAAACTACCCTTTATATGATACTCCCACCCAGTCACATAATACAGACACTGGGCTGACCCTTAAACTACCCTTTATATGATACTCCCACCCAGTCACATAATACAGACACTGGGCTGACCCTTAAACTACCCTTTATATGATACTCCCACCCAGTCACATAATACAGACACTGGGCTGACCCTTAAACTACCCTTTATATGATACTCCCACCCAGTCACATAATACAGACACTGGGCTGACCCTTAAACTACCCTTTATATGATACTCCCACCCAGTCACATAATACAGACACTGGGCTGACCCTTAAACTACCCTTTATATGATACTCCCACCCAGTCACATACTACAGACACTGGGCTGACCCTTAAACTACCCTTTATATGATTCTCCCACCCAGTCACATAATACAGACACTGGGCTGACCCTTAAACTACCCTTTATATGATACTCCCACCCAGTCACATAATACAGACACTGGGCTGACCCTTAAACTACCCTTTATATGATACTCCCACCCAGTCACATAATACAGACACTGGGCTGACCAGTCCTTAAACTACCCTTTATATGATACTCCCACCCAGTCACATAATACAGACACTGGGCTGACCAGTCCTTAAACTACCCTTTATATGATACTCCCACCCAGTCACATAATACAGACACTGGGCTGACCAGTCCTTAAACTACCCTTTATATGATACTCCCACCCAGTCACATAATACAGACACTGGGCTGACCAGTCCTTAAACTACCCTTTATATGATACTCCCACCCAGTCACATAATACAGACACTGGGCTGACCAGTCCTTAAACTACCCTTTATATGATACTCCCACCCAGTCACATAATACAGACACTGGGCTGACCCTTAAACTACCCTTTATATGATACTCCCACCCAGTCACATAATACAGACACTGGGCTGACCCTTAAACTACCCTTTATATGATACTCCCACCCAGTCACATACTACAGACACTGGGCTGACCCTTAAACTACCCTTTATATGATTCTCCCACCCAGTCACATAATACAGACACTGGGCTGACCCTTAAACTACCCTTTATATGATACTCCCACCCAGTCACATAATACAGACACTGGGCTGACCAGTCCTTAAACTACCCTTTATATGATACTCCCACCCAGTCACATAATACAGACACTGGGCTGACCAGTCCTTAAACTACCCTTTATATGATACTCCCACCCAGTCACATAATACAGACACTGGGCTGACCAGTCCTTAAACTACCCTTTATATGATACTCCCACCCAGTCACATAATACAGACACTGGGCTGACCAGTCCTTAAACTACCCTTTATATGATAGTCCCACCCAGTCACATAATACAGACACTGGGCTGACCAGTCCTTAAACTACCCTTTATATGATACTCCCACCCAGTCACATAATACAGACACTGGGCTGACCAGTCCTTAAACTACCCTTTATATGCTGAACGTCAAGCGAGGGAGCTAGGGAGCTACAAGTACCATTTTTATGAAGACTGGTATGACCAGGCCAGGGATTCTCCAGAAATCTCTTACATGCAAGGCAGATGCTCTATCACTAGGCCACCGCTGCAGACGATACATCATGAATTCATGACAATATTGTAGTCCATACGCAGATTGTTTTTCATACAGTATAAATAGAAACACTCATTAATGCCATAGATTTAGGAGCCAGGAAGCAGGATGGGGGTCTAGGGGATGGTGGGATAGGGGCCAGAGTATGCTTTGGTCCCCCCCCCCAGCACCCCACCCCCCATAATTTGAAGAAAAAAATGGTTAGTGCTTAAAAAGTACTTTTTCTTCCTATATAATGTTAGTTTTTGGTGTAATCACAGCCAAACAATCGTTACTATGGTGAAATAAGTACAGCATATGGGCCGCCATCTTGATTTAATTGACGATAATTTGTTTATACGTTACCATGACGTTGTTCAATTAAATGTAAAATTATATCTGTCATTCAATCAGTGTTTGTTTGAATGGTGTTTTAAGTCAATTTTAGCACATGATAGGCCATATATTACAGTCATTTTTTTTTGTGGTGGAGGCAGACCACCCCACTTATTCCTGGGTAGAACCAGTACTGTATACCTCCCGCCACCTGTAAGAATTGAAACTTTCTTTAACAAGTGGAGCTCCCAGTGAAATTTGAACCAGCAGCAGTGAGAGGAGAGAAGGTTTGCACAGAATGTCATTAACCCCTCGACCACGGAGCCGTTTTATCTGAACCTTGTTAAATTTCTGATGATATTCATATGCCACATGTTTTAAAGAATCCGCGTGTAATTCTTTAGGATTGCCGTTTGTCTCTTAATTGCTGGCGTTAGGTATATCACACGTTATTTTTTTCAACCACATATCCCTTCTATCGGAAAAATAATTATATCTTAAAAATGCTAATATCCTAATACATGTACGTACAAGGAATAACTTCGTCTGTGTCAGCAGCTGGTGGGAATATTTGCGGCATGATTTCTCGGTATATGTGCCAGTTCACGTCATCATATACACAGAATATCACCTTGTCCACCTTTAATATAATTTTCAAACAAATAACATGCATAACATATATAATATTTACATACACGATATAAATACTGAAAGGAAAAAGAAACGCGACACGGGAATTTCCGCTATATATTGTATATACTGCAAACTTAATTCCATATATATTCCAAGGAAATCCCAAGATGTTTTGTAAAAAAAAAAAGTTAGTGAGAGAAAGGACACAACAGTTACTGTGAAGTTTTAGACATTTTAATCACAGTACATGCTGTAACAAGAAGTTCATAAAAGTTCCTCTTTGAAAAATTGAGCCAGTTCAGTACTGTATTTAACGTAAAGAGTTTGCAAAATTTTGCATCCCAAATTTGCGCCAAATGCATACTCTGTCAATAATGAAACTTTGCAGGAATGATATTTGCTGTGTTACGAGTTGTTTTAGAATGTTATCCGAAAGGAAAGATCTTACATAGCCATGTACCATTCGATTTACAGCAGCATATTGTACATACTATAGCTGAAATTCCCGTGTTGCGTTTCTTTTTCCTTTCAGTATAGATATGATACACTAGTCGAATCAGAGACAACCTGCTTCAAGAGAACACAAGTTTTATTTCCCAATTGTATGGTTTGGTTTTACTTCCCAATTGTATGGTATGGTTTTATTTCCCAATTGTATGGTATGGTTTTATTTCCCAATTGTATGGTATGGTTTTATTAGCTCTGCTGGCCTTCGGCATCCCATAAGCTCTGCTGGCCTTCGGCCAGTAGTTGTCCGTCGTCCGTCCGTCGTCCGTCGTCAACTTTTGTCTTGTTAAGACGATAGGGCCTTCATTTTTCATCCGATCTTTACCACACTTTAACAGGTTGTTAATATCAATGAAAGCTCGGATAAGTTTGAAAACTAGCCAGATCGGACAAGTAACAGCAGAGTTATGGCCCTAGATTTATTTAACAAGAGGGCCATGATGGCCCTATATCGCTCACCTGAGTAAATTTGAACCAATACAAGAGGGCCAAGATGACCCTAAAGCGATCACATGAGTACTGGCACATTATCAAACTTCTTCGAAATCTTATGGTCATATATAATCTGTGCAAGTTTGGTTAAGATTGTTCAAGAAATGTGGGCTCTGTTGTGTATAACAACATTGATATAGACAGTTTAAAACACTGACAAAGTTTGGTAAAGATCAAATACAAAATGAAGGTGCTAGAGAGTAACACCTTGGGCAGAGTCAAATGTGACCTCAGGGCTACATGTAATATATGAGAGCTGTGTGCTTTGTGTTTTTAGAGAAGAAGATTTTTTAAGTTTTTCCCTATGCAAGTCTATGTAAAACGTGACCCCTGGGGCCGGCCAAATGTGAACCCAGGGTCACCATTTGAACAAACTTGGTAAAGGACCATAAGCTTATAACAAATGCAACATATTAAACCTCTGGCTCTTGCAGTTCCAGAGAAGATTTTTTTCAGTTTTTCCCTATACAAGCCTATGTAAAACTGTGACCCCCGAGGCGGGGCCAAATGAACAGAATTGGTAGAGGACCATGAGCTTATAGTAAATGCAAAATATTAAACCTCTGGCTCTTGCAGTTTCAGAGAAGACGATTTTTTAAGTTTTTCCCTATACAAGCATTTATGTAAAACTGTGACCCCCGGGGTGGGGCCAGATGTGACCCCAGGGTCACCATTATTTGAACAAAATTGGTAAAGGACCATAAGCTTATAGCAACAGCAAAATATTAAACCTCTGGCTCTTGCAGTTTCGGAGAAGATTTTTTAAGTTTTTCCCTATACATGTCTATGTAAAACATGTGACCCTTGGGGCGGGGCCAAATGTGACCCCAGGGTCACCATTTGAACAAACTTGGTAAAGGACCATAAGCTTATAATAAATGTAAAGTATCAAACCTCTGGCTCCTGTAGATTCCGAAAAGAAGATTTTTTAAAAGAAAATCCTATATAAGTCTATGTAAAACTGTGACCCTCGGGGCGGGAACAAATTTGACCCCAGGGTCACCATTTGAACAAACTTGGTTAAGGACCATAAGCTTATAGTAAATGCAAAATATCAAACCTCTGGCTCTTGTAGTTTCCGAGAAGAAGATTTTTAAAAAAAAAATCCTATATAAGTCTATGTAAAACTGTGACCGCCGGGGCGGGGACAAATTTGACCCCAGGGTCACCATTTGAACAAACTTAGTAGATGACCATAAGCCGATGCTACATGTAATACATAAGAGCTCTGTGCATTGTGGTTCCAGAGAAGAAGATTTTTTTCAGTTTTTCCCTATACAAGCCTATTTAAAACTGTGACCCCCGGGGCGGGGCCAAATGTGATCGCTGGGTCACCATTTGAACAAACTTGGTAGAGGACCATAAGCTTATAGCAAATGCAAAATATTAAATCTCTGGCTCTTGCAGTTTCAGAGAAGAAGATTTTTTAAATTTTTCCCTATACATGTCTATGTAAAAGATGTGACCCTTGGGGCGGGGCCAAATGTGACCCGAGGGTCACCACTTGAACAAAATTGGTAAAGGACCATTAGCTTATAGTAAATACAAAATATCAAACCTCTGGCTCTTGTAGTTTCCGAGAAGAAGATTTTTAAAAAAAAAATCCTATATAAGTCTATGTAAAACTGCGACCGCCGGGGCGGGGACAAATTTGACCCCAGGGTCACCATTTGAACAAACTTAGTAGAGGACCATAAGCTGATGCTACATGTTATACATGAGACCTCTGTGCCTTGTGGTTTCAGAGGAGAAGATTTTTTAAAGTTTTTCCTATATGTCTATATGAAAAACATGCAAAATCTCAATATACAAACTTTGGACCCCGGGGCATGGCCATTTTTGACCCCGGGGACTTCATTTGAACAAACTTGATAGTCTAGGCGTTGGCGATCATTTTAAAAGAAAAACTGTTGAAATCTGTCCAGCGGTTCCTGAGAAGAAGATTTTTTAAGGTTTCAACCATATATGGTAATGGCGGCCATCTTGGATGTCGCGCTGACCTAATTTTAACAAATCTAAAAAGCATTCATCTAAGGATCATCCATGTGAAGTTTGGTCAAAATTGGCCACGCTGTTTCTGAGGAGGTCGTTTGAAGCAAAAGTTAACGACGGACGGACGACGGACGACGGACGACGGACGAAGAGTGATCCCAATAGCTCACCTTTGAGCCTTCGGCTCAGGTGAGCTAAAAATGCTATATTGCTATATTTTGCCTCGTTATTAAAGACGATAGGGCCTTCTTTTTTGATCATATCTTTACCAAACTTTATCACATTGTTAACATCAATGAAAGCTCAAACAAGTTCGAAAACCAGCCATATCGGACCAGTAACAGCGGAGTTATGGCCCTTGATTTAGTTAAAAATGCTATATTTTGCCTCGTTAAGACGATAGGGGCTTCACTGTTCATCCGATATTTACCAAACTTGATCAGATTGTCAATGTCGTTGAAAGCTCGAACAAGTTTGAAAAACAGCCAGATCGAACCAGTAACAGCGAAGTTATGGCCCTTTATTTAGTTAAAAATGCTATATTTTGCCTCGTTAAGACGATAGGGGCTTCATTGTTCTTCCGATCTTTACCAAACTTTATCAGATTGTTACTATCAATGAAAGCTCGGACAAGTTCGAAAACCATTCATATCGGACCAGTGACAGCGGAGTTATGGCCCTTGATTTTGTTCAAAATGCTATATTTTGCCTCGTTAAGATGATAGGGCCTTCATTTTCATGCGATCTTTACCAAACTTTATCAGATTGTTAATGTCAATGAAAGCTCGGTCAAGTGCAAAAACCAGCCAGATGGGACCATAACAGCGGAGTTATGGCCCTTGATTTTGTTAAAAATGCTATAATTTGCCTCATCATACGATAGGGCCTTTATTTTGCATCTGATCTTTGCTAAACTTTACCATATTTTATGACTTTCTTTTTTTATATTATAATTAGTTTTTATTTGATTTTTCTGTTTGTTTGTTTTTTGGGGGGGGTTTCAAAAAAAAAAAAAAAATCAATTTTTTTTTTCTTCAGTTATTAGTTTTTTTCTAAAAAAAAATTATTTTTTTTAGCTCTATGTTGGACCAGTCAGACCAGTAACAGAGGAGTTATGGCTCTTGATTTAGTTCAAAATGCTATGTTTTGCCTCGTTAATACGGTAAGGCCTTCATTTTTCATCTGATCTTTACTAAACTTTACCAGATTCTTTAGTTATGGCCCTTGATTTAGTTAAAAAGCTGTTTTTTTCCCGAAACGTTAAAAAAAAAACGTAAATGGCAGTCACTCGCTTCATTGATGTTATAAGAGCCATGTTAGCCAGTAGAGCGTCCACAGACCCTCTTGGGCCTCTTGTTGTCCTTCTCTTTAGCGGTCTCTTAATACAAGTTTGACAGTATCTGAAGAACAAAGCAAGTATCATATTTCTCATGAATGAGTTATAATGTTTATAAAGTTTATAAACACTCACTTCAATATTTGTGGTAAAAAATAATACCTTTTTTAAAAAATCAAAATGTGATTTATTTTTTCTCAGCCTCTTATGAATGAATGTGTGATCTAGTGGTACAGCGTTGGACCCAGGATCGAAAAATAGTGGGTTCAATCCCCGCCATGACCATATGTGTTGTATCCCTGAACAAGACACTTTATCTGCATTTGCTTAGTACTGGTTCTGCCAAGGAAACCATTGATAGTGATTAAAATAAGTTCAAAGAGCTTCCGTTACAATCAACATAAAATAAATAAGTATAAACTAATGTCCAATCCCTTATAAATCATGACCATTATGGGTATGGACAATTATAAGTAGCAACTGGTTTCATGATGAAAGAAAAGTCCATTTTAATATGAAGTTTAATTTTCATATAAAAGCCCCTACTTCACTTGTATGTTGAAAAGTCCATTTTAATATTTTAATATGCAGTTTAATTTTCATATAGAATAGTGGCTTTTATATGAAAATTAACATACAAGTGAAGTAGTGGCTTTTATATGAAAATTAAACTTCCATTTTAATATGCAGTTTAATTTTCATATAGAATAGTGGCTTTTATATGAAAAGTAACATACAAGTGAAGAAGGGGCTTTTATATGAAAATTAAACTTCATATTAAAATAAGACTTTTCATTCACCATGAAACCTATTGCCATTAATAATTGTCCATACCCATGATGGTCATGATCCTAATAAATGCATGGGAATTTATAAGAGAAATTACAGTAATAACTAAATTTAATTAGGTAATAAAAATGAAATGAAATGCTCTTTTTTTTGTCCCATTAACACATCATATTCGGTTGATTGGGACAGCCACCTCAGAGGGAAATGAACGATAAAGTTTCCCATTGAAAATGTCTCCGCCAGGGAGCGAACCCACATGGGACCAAGGTCTGTAGCTCTAAAGCACAAATCCTATCGTCTCTGATCTGCTGAGGCTGATGAGTTAATAGAACATTAATTTACCAGTTATAGAAATGTGTCAGATAAAGAAACATGTTGGGCAAGAATTGAAGTACAAATTTGGTATTACTCTAGCACGGGTAGGTATCTGTTTTTGATGTTCCAACAATGTTGTTTTCTTTGCCACATTATCATTCCAACTTTAATATGCTGAGGTGTATGTAACTGTGTATAGGTAAATTAAGAAATAGAACATCGTTTATGGTGAATCATCGTGTAATATATCACGGTTTGGAGTTCAATTGTAAACAATACTTTCATGCGCCCAAAGGGCGAGTGAAATTATTGTTTACAATTGAACGACTATTCTAATCTTTCTATTCTAATACCCCTAAAATGTGAAAATAACGCACACATCTGAAATCTTTCTGAATCTTTCGCACTGCTTTGCTTACTCTCCTAACGTTGCAAACATTACAGTGATATCTTTCGCATTGACTTGCTTATTCTCCTAACGTTGCAAACGTTAGTGATATATCGTTGAATATAACAAGATATTTTAAACTAGACTGACAGTAGGGTAAGTGTGAGGTTTGGTGCACCCTAGAACCGGTTTAAACCCCCAGTGGCCTACTTTGCCACTGACCGTTCCCAAGGCGGTAGACCTATTGTCAACACTTTTGTGTTTGTGATGTCGTTTGCTTTTATTATTACTTTTATTTTTATTCTTGTTTGTCTGTTTGCATGTTTTTTTTCTGTGTTTTGTGGTTGACTGTCCTCCTTGAATGCTACTTACCCTGTCCGATCTTTTTATATTTCTTTTTATAGTGTGGGTGTATTAGAATGGTGAATAACTCACAAAAAAAATATTTTTCTTTTTCCAGCGTACAATAATAAAGTAAATACTTTACCGACTGTGCATTGTCCACCATCCACTCTCGTACAGCTGTCAGGGCTGTTTCTGCTGCAAGACGCTTCTTAACACCTACAAGTTAACAGTTTAGTATCAGTTGGTATCATAGGATGGCCAGATCACAACATCTTAACAGTTTACGTCTCAGACTTTTTGTGGAGGTCTGGGGTTCCGACTTAAGTAATATATAATGGTAGGTTATATTCTAAAGGGCCTTCACATAAAGAATGAGCGTTTAATTGAATTGAATTGGGGTTTACGGTGCAACAACACATGAAAGGTTATAACGGCGCATAACAGGAATGAACGTGCCATCAAGATAAAAAAAATCGAGAATGGACCTAGAATCTTCTTACCTGCAGAACTGCAGAGTTTCTGCAAATTCTATAATAGACACTCCATTTACGATGGAGCCACGTTTCCATGTTTGCACATGTGGTGTCATGATAAAGACTTTGGGAGCAGGGGGATTTCATTCTGCACAGTAATAGTTATCCTTGTTTTTGCAACAGGGTTATTTCAACCACTTTACGCCAGATTCCATACAAAATGTAATTCTCGCATGTCAGTTTAAATTCTCCTCTGCCGCACCTCTGATTAAAACCAGCAATAATTATGTGTGGGCGTGCGCAGTTGATATGTAAGTCATGATTAGTCTAGTCCATTTTAATTGTCAATTAGAAAATATTTAAAATGATTACAAGAATTTTAAGAGTAGTTTTAGTTAGCTTTGAACACTTAAACTGACCAAAATAATCACACTTAATATTAATTCAAATTGAAACGCATGCATCTGAAAGGGTTAACACATTCTGCCTCGTTCCCAGAAAAGTCAGGGATTGCGCCAGAGGGTTGAAAAACGATACCATAGTGAAACTCTGGCAAAAGAATGAATGGTGTTTTATGGCACATTGACACATATATAGGTCATATTGTGCGCAAAAAACTGATGAACAATTGAAGAAATTAAATTAAACATTAATGTAAAATATATTGTTAAAACTATTTACAAATAAGGGATGATATGGTAACTCTGTAAATGTAGATCAACAAATTCCCGTCAATGGGCGTGTATTCAAGTAAATGCAAATATAAAAACTATTTTACATTGAATTATATGAAATCTAAAACAAGACTGAAATTAACTTTCTCAAATAACTCTTTCATACTATTTTCCTGGTAGTGTCTTTGTCTGGCAAGAGAGAATGACAAAATGCATGGTGAATTCAAATTTAACCCTTAACCAGCTAAGCACGACTATAATAGCCTTTGCATCCATTGTAAACCCAAGATCAGCCTGCTGATCAGGATTTACAATGTCCGGCTGCTGATCAGTCATTTCCCCAAAACACCCCTTTGTCACATAAATATAATGCTTTAAAGGGACACATGGCAATCTTGATTTTATAAAAAACTTGCAGCGTCTGGTTAGTGTTCTTTTCGATCGTTAGTATTATAAGACTAGTATAAAGTAAAATACCTTTACTTATTATAAGTTACTGTTGATTATATTGTTCTAATGATATATTCAATCCTCTAGTAGAATAAGAAGCAAAAATGAAAACTAACTTTATTTACTTATAAGCAAGCAGGTTGTCAAAATGATACAGGTTAATAAACTTGAAAATGCAAATTTTACTGCTTGATGAAAACTTCAAGATTGCTGTGTGTCCCATTAACATGTTTTACATGTATTAGTAGAATTGTTTATACTTACTTTTTGCGCCTGTTGCTATACATGGAAATGCCTAAAAAGTGAGAATGCGTGTTTTACACATGCAACACTACGATCTACTGTTTGGGGCGCTTGTGTGTGTGTGTGTGTGTAATTCTAAGGTTTATAGTCCGTCCGCCAACGAACACGTCAAGGTATACGGACGGACTATAAACCTTAGAATTACACACACACACACACAAGCGCCCCAAACAGTAGATCGTAGTGTTGATAAAATTAATCTACTACCTAAATAAGTTGTATATCATGAAACAGACATTTTTAGTGGTAAATAATAATACCTTACTTTTAAAAATCGGTTGAGAAATAAAAATTTCATGTGCGAAAGTTGTTTTTGATGGGTCATTTTCAATGCAAAATTCTACTGCATGAAAAATTTGAAAAATAATTTTTTTAGAATTTTTATTCAAAAATGGTTTTGAATTGTTGGATATTTGTGAATTAAGACACCCTGAACGTTTTATAGCACAATATGAGGTATTACTGAAGTTATTTGACATTTCTTAGTTTCTGCTGTCCCACCAAGGAATTTACATACGAAAAGCCCCATCAAAATATCATTTTGGCTGTAAAATATTTATTTCTCAACCGATTTTCAAAAGTAAAGTAGTTTTATTTAACACTAAAAATTTCATTTCTAATGATAAATAACTGATGTACGTATTATTCAAATTGCTCGAGTTACTGCAGAAAAACCTTTGGCTGAAACAAGCGCCCCGAACAATAGTAAAGATTTGTTATTAATACTGCATCAACGGCATATAACTATAGTTAAATTAATAAAAATAAGATTGGCAAATTGACGTAATAAATGCCCATCATACGTCTGGATGAAAAAGTAGTTGCAATAAAAAAATCTACTATCCACTGCCAATAAAAAAGTCTTATTTGGCCTTGAACTTTGACCTATTCACCCAAAATCAATAGGAGTCTTCCTTACTACTCTCAAAATACGATTATTCTTTGTTATAAGAGTTAGCATACATAATTATTTAAATATGATAAATTCAGACTTTTGATTGCTTCTATGGACCTGTGTAAAAACAATATCGACCTTTGACCTCTTCTGTAAATATTAGGTCCACAAAGCAATAATCAAGTCAGAAATTGAATATTGTAATTCAACTATAATGAAACGAGTTTCTTCATTGGCTAACATCTCATATTTGTGACCATAAAATGCCTGATTTACTGTCTGAAAAGTATGCGTATTTAACCCATAAAATGACCTTCAGTGGGACCTTGTCCTTTATATTTCAGTAGGGTCATGTCGATGTTGTCACGACAAGTATATATTGAAAGTTTGATGAAGAAATATCAAGAAATAAGAAAGTTTTAGAAAACGTTAAGTTTTCGTGAAGAAAAAAAAGAGTATTTAACCCATATAATGACCTTCATTGTGACCTTGACCGTTGTATTTTAGTATGGTGATGTTGATGTTGTCGATGTTGTCATGATGGGCATATATTGAAAGTTTGATGAAGAAATGAGAAAGTTATAGCCAACGTTAAGTTTTTGTGACTGACGGACGGACTGACGGCCGAATGACAAAGTGATGACAATGTACAATGTATCGCCTTCGAAAAGGCGACACAAAAACTAAATATTTTTTCAATATTCAGTTGTAGTGATGTACCGATTATAACCAATCATCAGTTACTTAAGTATTTGATTACAATAATCAATGATAAAAATTTATAACATCGTTGTTAAAATGAGATTATTTACTTAAATGTTAATTAAAGTAGAAATAAACATGAATATCCAGGGGAATACATGTGGGAAGATGATCAAATACTAAAATAAATGCATTTATATCAATTACAATTATTTTATCGATTAAAATAATATGGTGCAAGAAACCAGACAGGAAACTGAATTGAATTGGGGTTTTAAGGCGCACCAACACATGAAAGGTTATATGGCGCCTAACAGGCAGGAACATGCCAGGATCATCCTCCATGTACATCGAGATAAAATATGAAAAATGGGCCTAGAACCTTCTCACCCTGAACTGCAGAGTTGCTGCAAATTCTATCATAGAAACTCCACTTACACTGGAGCCACATTTATTGTTTTTCTGCCACTGCTCTTTTGATGTGAGCGAGATGGCACCTGAAACAATGCAGGGATCATGACGAAGACCTTTAATGAACATAAACAAAAAATGATCAAATGAACATGAATTTGGGAGGATTCTACCCCTCTGCCTACCCCTCCAAAGGGATCTGCAGTGGCCCTATTCTTTGCCCCGTGACCAAACGTGGCCCCTCGGAACCACATGGGGCAGGAAATAGCAATGAAAGGACTTTTCCTAGGTATTGTGGGGAAAGGTCCATAGATCATTGGGAATTTTTTTTCGAAAAATTGCCAAAATTGGGAAATTAGTACATCATGAACAATTATCATTTAAATAGTGATCTGAACCTGTTAGTGTAGTAACAACAATCAGTTACTGAAATGAGTGGGTAGAGTGACACCAACACAATAGAAAATGTCTTTTTTTTTTGTCTTTTTTTTAATTGTGGATTGGAATTTTTTTTCTTTAAATTGGGGAAAAAAATGTGTTTTTTTGCCATTGGGAATATTGGCCCTGTGGCACTCCTAGGAAAAGTCCTGAATGATCAAGAGAAATTTTTCTACTGTTAAATGGGTTAACATGCACATACATCCCAAATGATTGTGACCTATGAATCAGATCGATTGTAAATTTCAATCGATTACCTATCACTATCAGTAGATTTTATATAGATAACTGTTTTATTGCATGATTACTGAAAACTACCAATGTCTTGAGGCCCATGTCCTTCATTTCATTGAGAGATGTGAGGTAGCATGTCTTCAACTGCTCGGCACTGTCTTTCCAGTATGTCGGAGGTCCTGATGTATGAAAAATATCTGAAACAGATGGTGGGGAACAAATGTTATAAATCATCATTCCTGGTGTGTCCTCCCTCTTGGAGGGCTTGTAACCAAGAATAATAATTGAATGTTGTTAAATGGCTCATCAACATATTATAGGTTATTCGAGGCTGCCCCAGAGATAGATAGGAATCGGAATCCTGGAAACTGCCCTACTCTTACTAAGAAATAGATTTCTATGGTTCTTTAACATGCTAGGAGGATAGACTCCGATACACCGGACCATGTGGCGGATGGACTCCGGTACACCGGACCACGTGGCAGATAGACTCCTGTATACACCGGACCATGTGATGGATAGACTCCGGTACACCGGACCATGTGGCGGATAGACTCCGGTACACCGGATCATGTGGAGGATAGACTCCGATACACCGGACCATGTGGCAGATAGACTCCGGTATACACCGGACCATGTGATGGATAGACTCCGGTACACCGGACCATGTGGCGGATGGACTCTGGTACACCGGACCACGTGGCAGATAGACTCCGGTATACACCGGACCATGTGATGGATAGACTCCGGTACACCGGACCATGTGGCGGATAGACTCCGGTACACCGGATCATGTGGAGGATAGACTCCGATACACCGGACCATGTGTAGGATAGACTCCAATACACCGGACCATGTGTAGGATAGACTCTGATACACCGGACCATGTGGAAGATAGACTCCGATACACCGGACCATGTGGAGGATAGACTCCGGTACACCGGATCATGTGGCGGATGGACGAAGATAAGAGAAAGTTTCTTGCTCAAGATCAAACTAACAAACCTCAGTGGCCCTGGAGAGGCTTGAACCTAGGGCCTAAATTCATCAAATTGTTGAGCACAGGAATCAGACTCAGACTCAAAATCTAATTTTTTTGCAAACCCTATCAACACAAAAGTATGGGTTAGAATTGTGATTTTCAGACATTTTCTATTAAATTACCTTTACAATTACTGGTTTCTGTAAGTAAATACAATAATTTGCTTGTAACAGAATTGAAAAATTTGAGATTTTGAGTAGAGTCCGATTCTTGTGCTCAAAAGTTTGATGAATATTAGGCCAGGTCCTCCAGATGCAAGACCACCATGCAACTGGAAACATGCCAGCCCCCTACAAGGATAATAACAAAACTGGTGAACATTTGTGGAAAGTTATTTTAAAATCCCTCAAGCGGTTCAAGAGATATGGTGGAGACCCGATTTGTGACGGACAGACTTGTGACAGACAGAGATCCAGACAGACAGACATCCAAGCTAAAAACAATATGTCTTCCCAGTATGAAGGGAGACATAATTAAAAAGCTACAAGGCAGTGGAGCGCTGTGGTCTAGTGGTAGAGCATTGGACCCAGGGTTGAAAAGTCGTGGGTTTGATCCCATGGTGGGCACCATGTCCATGTGTTGTGTTCCTGAGCAAGACATGTTATATAATTATGTATTTGCTTCATACTGATTCCAGCAAGGACGACATCGAGAGTGACTAAATTAAGTTCAGAGAGCTTTCGTTAAAATTGATGTAAAATAAATAAGTTTAGACTAAAGCAGTTTTTAAGCACTTTTAAACATCGTTCTATTTGTTTGTCAAAATAATATTCAATTTATTGTTCCAGCTAACAGGGATATTTTTGCATTTTTGGAAGTGGGGTCAGGGCCTTTTGAATTTGCGCGTGAAATCAACAAATTGAGAAAAAGAATAATTCTACTATATTACATATACAGTAGTAAGGCTCTAAAAATGTTTGGAATAGATTCAAAATCAATGCATTTATATCAATTAAAATTATTTTGCCAATTAAAATAATATGGTGTAAGAAAGCAGACAGGAAATAGCAATGACAGGACTTTTCCTAGGTATTTTGGGAAAAAGGTCCATAGATCAAATTGGGAATTTTTTATCGACAATTGCCAAAAATTGGGCATTAGTACATTTATATGAACAATTATCATTTAAATAGTGATTTGAACCTGTTAGTGTAGTAACAACAATCAGTTACAGAAATGAGCGTGTGGAGTGACACCAACACAATAGAAAATTTCTTTTTTTTCTTCTTTTTTTTAAATGTGGATTGGGAATTTTTTTCTTTAAATTGGGAAAAATTTATACAAATATATAAGTCTGCAACAATAGGGATAGTCTACATTTAATAGATCTCTATATACCACAAGAATTTTTTTGTTTTTGTTTTTGGAAAAATGTTTTGCTTTTTTTGGGAGAATATGAGGATATTTTGGATTGGGATGGGGCCGAAATTTGGCCCCAAATTGGGCCTAGAAAAATCCCTGGCTAAGCAAAATAAATATAACATTTTCTTAATACTTACATTTTGCTGGCAGGGCATAGCCTGTAAACAAAACAGATAACCAGTTAACAATTTGATTAAAGTTTTAAAAAGTGTGCATGCATGTCTTAAACAAGGCAAGGTTACTGAAGAGTTCAAAACAGTATCTCACATTTCTGCAAATTTAAAACTGAATTTGTAGTCAGTAAAAATGATACGATGCAACGCTTTTGCCAACTCTTTTAAAAACATTCAACAATAAATGAATGCTCATGGAAGATCCTCTATATATTGGATTGTCATTTCTCGTGCACAATGATGGGCACGTGTTAAAGACTATTTATCAGACTATTTTAGCTATTTTTGTTAAAGTATCATACAGCAATCTTGAAGTATTGAAAACTCCAAATTGCATTACCTTTTTTATTAAGGCTTTAAATCAAAATGATACCAGCTCAGATTTCACCAACAATTCCTTATTAAATTGAGGCGCTTATATTAATGCTTGATAAATAATCAAAAATTGCCGTGTGTCCCTTTAAACTTTATGTAAGCCGTGGCATGATATAACCATTTTGAGATAAATATAAACAGACTCACCCGCACTAACAGCCACCTCCCCGACATAAACCGTTGACAACACGTTCAGCTCATAATCCAGCAATGGTCCTGCAGCATCGCAGATGTGTTTGTTTACTGAAAAACAGGAAAATAATTGATATAATGAGGCTCCTTTATATCAAACGGACACTGTCTGTAAGTATAGCATATACGGAGCGTAACTGTCTGATATTTATTCAGCGAAATGTTTGTTTGTTTGTATGGTGTTTTACATCATTTTCAACAAATGTAACGTTTAATATGACGATCGATTTTTTGTGGTGGAGGCAAACCACCCACTTTTCCTGGGTAAAACCAGTACTGTACACCTCCTGCCATCCATATCAGCGAAATGTTACTGTTTGTAAACATTGTTGGGACCGCATTATATTTATTGCTCATGTGACATCCATTAGCGCATTAGGTTTAGATCCTGGTTTACAACACTTACTCTTCTAGTTGAAGGTTACGTGCTCGTCTATTATTACCAGCTCGTCTATTATTACCTACTCGTCTATTACCCGCTCGTTTATTATTACCCTTGCGTGAAATTTTAGTGTCAGCATGGAGTTCAAACCCATGGTGGATGGGTGGATGGATGGACTAAAGGACAGATGGACACCTACCTCCTTCCCTGGTGTCTGTGAGGAGAGAAGATGCAGAGTTGACAATGGCATCCACCTCCAGATGCGTAATGTCACCCTTCCAAAGCGCCACCTTCTGGTTTATCTTTGCATCCGGTTCATACATTCCCTTAACGTCTCCCGTCCAGGTACCTGAAATGATTAACACGATCTTAAACAAATCATGACCTTATAATGGTTGAAGTGTGGTTTTACACCACACCGACACAAAAAGGTTATATGGCGCCAACAGGAATGAACATTCCAGACTCACTCTCAATTTACATCTAGATCAAAAATATGCAGAATGGGCCTAGAACCTTCTCACCTGCAGAACTGCAGAGTTGCTGCAAATTCTCTGAACACTCAATTCTTTGCTGGAGTCACGATCATTGTTTTCTGCCACCACTCAAGTAGCACCTAAAACAATACAGGGATCATGACAAAGACCTTTAATGAACATAACAAAAATGACAAAATGAACATGAATTCGGGGAGAGTTTACCCCTCTGCCTGAATAAGCAGTGGTCCAGTTCTTGCCCAGGAACCTCACGGGGCCTTGAAATGGGGCCAGGAACCACACGGGGCCTTACAACGGTGTTATCATTC
Organism: Cyrtodaria siliqua; assembly: GCA_037043455.1. Lineage (NCBI taxonomy): Eukaryota > Metazoa > Mollusca > Bivalvia > Adapedonta > Hiatellidae > Cyrtodaria > Cyrtodaria siliqua. The sequence goes on along the minus strand of JAWPHD010008499.1, from coordinate 60,994 downwards.
CTACATGTATCTTCATGAGAATAATTAAAGGCTTTTGATTCACATTTCCTGAAAAATTATTTTAGAAACAAAGTATTTAAAAATTATTGATTTTACTCATTTGTGTGTTAAAACTTTGAAGAGAACATCTTTGAACCCAGGTTTAATCTTGTCTGTGACCTTGAAGTATCTGTGACCTTGAAGTATCTGTGACCTTAAAGTATCTGTGACTGAAGTATCTGTAACGTTGAAGTATTTGTGACCTTGAAGTATCTGTGACGTTGAAGTATCTGTGACCTTGAAGTATCTGTGACCTTGAAGTATTTGTGATGAAAAACATACAGACGCACTACAAAGTGATCCTTAAGTATTGCTTTTTCCTTCAAAAAGTTAGCAAAAAATGCGAGACAAAACTTCACCTTGTTTTTGACTGGTTTCCTGCCAGTGTGGTATCTGCTCATGTATAAGATACTGGTTCCCACATGTGTAGTATTTTCTTTTCTCTTGTTTTGTCAATCCTGCAAACTGATCTGTGGAAAGTATGGAGAAAAAAAAGGACATCTCAACTTTGTTATTTAATCAAATATTTACTTATTTTCCTGATTAATTAAAGTGCCTCCCCTAAAAAAAGGGCAAAAATATAAGGGGTTTTTTGTTGTTGTTTTTAAAAGCTCCATCTTTTGTATCAAAAATCCCCTGGGTCGAAAAGTCCTAGCACTGCCTTTTATATGCTGAGCGTCAAGCAATTGAGCTATAAGTACCCTTTATATGAAATCTTTAGCAGCGTTTTTTTACCTTATATAAATGGGTCCAATAAACGGCCCCATTCCCAATTGAAAAAATTTACCATTTTTCCCAATTTGCAACTAAAAAATTCCCAAATCGAAGTTGTTTTTCCGTCAATTTTTCTCCTGGGATATTCTCAATACACAGATTTTATAGAATTTCCCATTTCTGTTTTAGATTAATCTTCTTAATAAAGTTTTTTTCCAGGGTTGTACGTTTCTTCTACTTTTCTGTGTAAATTGAAACGCAAAACACAGCCTCGTCACCCGAGGATTTATTATGTAAATCATCAATAAATATGTAATATTTCTCAAAATACAAAAACAACATTTTTCCCAATTCTGAGAAAAAACGCGCTTTTTTTCCCAATTTTGAGAAAAATCGCGTGTTTTTTCCCCAATTTGACCGGCCACGGATCCATTCCCCAAAATGGTGAAAAAAAACGCTGCTTTAGTATGAACCGGTCAGAGTTTGGACACAAGACCTCCCGCATATGATTCGGACGCTCTACTATTATGCCATACATGTAGTTGAATATGCGTAGAATGTTTTTTTATTCAGTAGCTCATACTGTAATTCAATTTAAAATGAGCAAATACGGATATTTGTAGTGAGTTAGCCGTTTATACATGTAACATTATCAACACATGGGTGACATAAAGTTACGGTGGCCGATTGGTTAGCATTTTTTGCAACTCTTTCAAAAGGACTCGGGTTCGATTCCAAGTGCGGACACATCTCAGGTGTTTAAAACACATTCCCACAGTATTTTACTGCAATCCCACAGTATCTTACCCTGCAAGGTATTTTGAAAGTATGCATTCTTTAGTGTAAAGCCGTTGATCCCATTGCAGGGAGAGCCATACCTTGTGTGCACGTTAACGATATCGCTGAACTTTTGTGTTTTGGCAACCGTAAAAAACCTAAGCCTTATTCCTATGTCGTGGTTTTATATGTCCCCAATAAAGGTTTTTAAAGTAAAACAAATAATTAAATCATTTATGTCTATCATTTAGGCTAAATTTGTACAGAAAAAACTGACGTACTAGCAATTTTTTAATTGATCATCTTGTTTTTACGTACCTCTCAGCCGCAATGCTGCTTCCTTTTCTGGTATAAATTCTCCTTCTTTTATTTCAGATTCTGGAATGTACGTCCCTTCATCTTGTGTCACAGTTCTATCCGGATAATATTTTAAAGGTGGACCTTGTTTAATATTAAATGGTTCCACAAGTTTTGTTCTAGGAAAGTGGGTCTTATCCACGTTTGCTGCTTTTGCTTGTTTTTCCTTCTCCGGTATGTACTCGCCCTCAAAATTATATGTTTTCCTTACATGATGAAAAAGCTCAGTTTGAACAAAACTGTCAAGCTCGAGAGAATGTTCATTATCAGCAAAACCACTGTCATAAGGTCTAATAGTGTCAAGTTCATCAGTTTCAAAATTTTCTTGATTGCTTACTTTGGTGAGCGGCAGCTGATCAAAATTTTTACTCTCCAAACTTTTATGAAATTGTTCAACCTGATCTGGTTTAACAGCCTCGTCTCCATAGGGTTGATACTGTCGGACAGAATTCTCGAGCTCAAGAACACCGTCACCTTCGTAAAATGTACTTTTCAAGTCACCAACATTTTTAAGCACTTTGGGAGGGTATTCATCTATTGTGCGAGACTTGTTTTTGCCTGTTACATAATCATCATCTGATCTAAATCTGTCTTCTCCTTTTTTAGAAGTATATCTTGATATTGGGTTTATTGATTTCTTCTTGGTTGATTTTACAACTTCTTTAAATGGATGAAATGATCCGTCTGTGGTATCGTAACCTTTCACATGAGTTTCTCTCCTCTCCTTTTTTCCACCGCTAAAGAATTTTTTAATAGAAGACATGTCTTATCAAACAACAGATCTCTAAAACCTTTCTTTCATCATTTCACCATTCAACAAAAATACTGTGTCTTGGCACTGATGTTCTCTTCAAGGATATCTTCTTATCCTGAAACTAAGAAAATAAATATATGACGTGAAAAAATTTCAATTTGGACAGATCAACATCAGCACCCATCACAGACAGGTCACTATCATCACCCATCACAGACAGATCACCATCACCACCCATCAGAGACAGGTCACCATCACCACCCATCACAGACAGGTCACCATCACCACCCATCACAGACAGGTCACCATCAACACCCATCACAGACAGGTCACAATCACCACCTATCACAGACAGGTCACCATCACCACCCATCAAAGAAAGGTCACCATCACCACCCATCACATCACCACCCATCACAGACAGATCACCATCACCACCCATCACAGACAGTCACAGGTCACCACCACCACCCATCAGACAGATCACCATTACCATCCATCAGACAGGTCACCATCACCAATCATCACAGACGGGTCACCATCAGGCATCAACACCCATCAGACAGGTCACCATCTGGCATCACCACCCATCAGACAGGTCACCATCAGGCATCACCACCCATCACATACAGGTCACCATCAGGCATCACCACCCATCACCACCCATCAGACAGGTCACCATCAGGCATCACCACCCATCAGACAGGTCACCATCAGGCATCACAACCCATCAGACAGGTCACCATCAGGCATCACCACCCATCAGACAGGTCACCATCAGGCATCACAACCCATCAGACAGGCCACCATCAGGCATCACCACCCATCAGACAGGTCACCATCAGGCATCACAACCCATCAGACAGGCCACCATCAGGCATCACCAACCATCAGACAGGTCACCATCAGGCATCACCACCCATCATACATAGGTCACCATCAGGCATCACCACCCATCACAGACATGTCACCATCAGGCATCACCACCCATCACAGACAGGTCACCATCAGGCATCACCACCCATCACAGACAGGTCACCATCAGGCATCACCACCCATCAGACAGGTCACCATCAGGCATCACCACCCATCACAGACAGGTCACCATCAGGCATCACCACCCATCACAGACAGGTCACTTACAGACATCACCACCCATCAGACAGGTCACTAACAGACATCACCACCCATCAGACAGGTCACCATCAGGCATCACCACCCATCAGACAGGTCACCATCAGGCATCACCACCCATCACAGACAGGTCACCATCAGGCATCACCACCCATCAGACAGGTCACCATCAGGCATCACCACCCACCAGACAGGTCACCATCAGGCATCACAACCCATCAGACAGGTCACCATCAGGCATCACCACCCATCAGACAGGTCACCATTAGGCATCACAACCCATCAAACAGGTCACCATCAGGCATCACAACCCATCAGACAGGTCACCATCAGGCATCTACACCCATCACAGACAGGTCACCATCAGGCATCACCACCCATCAGACAGGTCACCATCAGGCATCACCACCCATCAGACGGGTCACCATCAGGCATCACCACCCATCAGACGGGTCACCATCAGGCATCACCACCCATCAGACAGGTCACTAACAGACATCACCACCCATCAGACAGGTCACCATCAGGCATCACCACCCATCAGACAGGTCACCATCAGGCATCACCTACAATCACAGACAGGTCACCATCAGGCATCACCACCCATCAGACAGGTCACCATCAGACAGGTCACCATCAGGCATCACCACCCATCACAGACAGGTCACCATCAGGCATCACCACCCATCACAGACAGGTCACCATCAGGCATCACCACTCATCACAGACAGGTCACCATCAGGCAAACCACCCATCAGACAGGTCACCATCAGGCATCACCACCCATTAGACAGGTCACCATCAGGCATCACCACCCATCAGACAGGTCACCATTAGGCATCACCACCCATCACAGACAGGTCACCATCATGGAATCACCACCCATCACAGACAGGTCACCATCAGGCATCACCACCCATCAGACAGGTCACCATCAGGCATCACAACCCATCAGACAGGTCACCATCAGGCATCACCACCCATCAGACAGGTCACCATCAGCATCACAACCCATCAGACAGGTCACCATCAGGCATCATCACCCATCAGACAGGTCACCATCAGGCATCACCACCCATCATACATAGGTCACCATCAGGCATCACCACCCATCACAGACATGTCACCATCAGGCATCACCACCCATCACAGACAGGTCACCATCAGGCATCACCACCCATCAGACAGGTCAACATCAGGCATCACCACCCATCAGACAGGTCACCATCAGGCATCACCACCCATCACAGACAGGTCACCATCAGGCATCACCACCCATCACAGACAGGTCACTAACAGACATCACCACCCATCAGACAGGTCACTAACAGACATCACCACCCATCAGACAGGTCACAATCAGGCATCACCACCCATCAGACAGGTCACCATCAGGCATCACCACCCATCACAGACAGGTCACCATCAGGCATCACCACCCATCAGACAGGTCACCATCAGGCATCACCACCCACCAGACAGGTCACCATCAGGCATCACAACCCATCAGACAGGTCACCATCAGGCATCACCACCCATCAGACAGGTCACCATCAGGCATCACAACCCATCAAACAGGTCACCATCAGGCATCACAACCCATCAGACAGGTCACCATCAGGCATCTCCACCCATCACAGACAGGTCACCATCAGGCATCACCACCCATCAGACAGGTCACCATCAGGCATCACCACCCATCAGACGGGTCACCATCAGGCATCACCACCCATCAGACGGGTCACCATCAGGCATCACCACCCATCAGACAGGTCACTAACAGACATCACCACCCATCAGACAGGTCACCATCAGGCATCACCACCCATCAGACAGGTCACCATCAGGCATCACCACCCATCACAGACAGGTCACCATCAGGCATCACCACCCATCAGACAGGTCACCATCAGACAGGTCACCATCAGGCATCACCACCCATCACAGACAGGTCACCATCAGGCATCACCACCCATCACAGACAGGTCACCATCAGGCATCACCACTCATCACAGACAGGTCACCATCAGGCATCACCACCCATCAGACAGGTCACCATCAGGCATCACCACCCATTAGACAGGTCACCATCAGGCATCACCACCCATCAGACAGGTCACCATCAGACAGGTCACCATCAGGCATCACCACCCATCACAGACAGGTCACCATCAGGCATCACCACCCATCACAGACAGGTTCACAGACAGGTCACCATCAGGCATCACCACTCATCACAGACAGGTCACCATCAGGCATCACCACCCATCAGACAGGTCACCATCAGGCATCACCACCCATTAGACAGGTCACCATCAGGCATCACCACCCATCAGACAGGTCACCATCAGGCATCACCACCCATCACAGACAGGTTACCATCAGGCATCACCACCCATCACAGACAGGTCACCATCAGGCATCACCACCCATCAGACAGGTCACCATCAGGCATCACCACCCATCAGACAGGTCACCATCAGGCATCACAACCCATTAGACAGGTCACCATCAGGCATCACCACCCATCAGACAGGTCACCATCAGGCATCACCACCCATCAGACAGGTCACCATCAGGCATCACCACCCATCAGACAGGTCACCATCAGGCATCACCACCCACCACAGACAGGTCACTAACAGACATCACCACCCATCAGACAGGTCACTAACAGACATCACCACCCATCAGACAGGTCACCATCAGGCATCACCACCATCACAGACAGGTCACTAACAGACATCACCACCCATCAGACAGGTCACCATCAGGCCTCACCACCCATCAGACAGGTCACCATCAGGCATCCCCACCATCACAGACAGGTCACTAACAGACATCACCACCCATCAGACAGGTCACCATCAGGCATCACCACCCATCAGACAGGTCACCATCAGGCATCACCACCCATCACAGACAGGTCACCATCAAGCATCACTACCAATCAGACAGGTCACCATCAGGCATCACCACCCATCAGACAGGTCACCATCAGGCATCACCACCCATCACAGACAGGTCACCATCAGGTATCACCACCCACCAGACAGGTCACCATCAGGCATCACAACCCATCAGACAGGTCACCATCAGGCATCACCACCCATCAGACAGGTCACCATCAGGCATCACAACCCATCAAACAGGTCACCATCAGGCATCACAACCCATCAGACAGGTCACCATCAGGCATCTCCACCCATCACAGACAGGTCACCATCAGGCATCACCACCCATCAGACAGGTCACCATCAGGCATCACCACCCATCAGACGGGTCACCATCAGGCATCACCACCCATCAGACGGGTCACCATCAGGCATCACCACCCATCAGACAGGTCACTAACAGACATCACCACCCATCAGACAGGTCACCATCAGGCATCACCACCCATCAGACAGGTCACCATCAGGCATCACCACCCATCACAGACAGGTCACCATCAGGCATCACCACCCATCAGACAGGTCACCATCAGACAGGTCACCATCAGGCATCACCACCCATCACAGACAGGTCACCATCAGGCATCACCACCCATCACAGACAGGTCACCATCAGGCATCACCACTCATCACAGACAGGTCACCATCAGGCATCACCACCCATCAGACAGGTCACCATCAGGCATCACCACCCATTAGACAGGTCACCATCAGGCATCACCACCCATCAGACAGGTCACCATCAGACAGGTCACCATCAGGCATCACCACCCATCACAGACAGGTCACCATCAGGCATCACCACCCATCACAGACAGGTTCACAGACAGGTCACCATCAGGCATCACCACTCATCACAGACAGGTCACCATCAGGCATCACCACCCATCAGACAGGTCACCATCAGGCATCACCACCCATTAGACAGGTCACCATCAGGCATCACCACCCATCAGACAGGTCACCATCAGGCATCACCACCCATCACAGACAGGTTACCATCAGGCATCACCACCCATCACAGACAGGTCACCATCAGGCATCACCACCCATCAGACAGGTCACCATCAGGCTCACCACCATCAGACCAGGTCACCAGGCATCACAACCCATTAGACAGGTCACCATCAGGCATCACCACCCATCAGACAGGTCACCATCAGGGCATCACCACCCATCAGACAGGTCACCATCAGGCATCACACCCATCAGACAGGTCACCATCAGGCATCGACCACCCACCACAGACAGGTCACTAACAGACATCACCACCATCAGACAGGTCACTAACAGACATCACCACCCATCAGCAGGTCACCATCAGGCATCACCACCATCACAGACAGGTCACTAACAGACATCACCACCCATCAGACAGGTCACATCAGGCCTCACCACCATCAGACAGGTCACCATCAGGCATCCCCACCATCACAGACAGGTCACTAACAGACATCACCACCCATCAGACAGGTCACCATCAGGCATCACCACCCATCAGACAGGTCACCATCAGGCATCACCACCCATCACAGACAGGTCACCATCAAGCATCACTACCAATCAGACAGGTCACCATCAGGCATTCACCACCCAATCAGACAGGTCACCATCAGCATCAACCACCCCATCACAGACAGACACCATCAGGTATCACCACCCACAGACAGGTCACCATCAGGCATCACAACCCATCAGACAGGTCACCAACAGGCATCACCACCCATCAGACAGGTCACCATCAGGCATCACATGGGCATCACAACCCTCAGACAGAGTCACCATCAGGCTATCACCCATCAGACAGGTAACCATCAGCATCACAACCCTCTCAGCAGATCACCACCACACTAACACTGTCACCAAACAGCAGTCGCGAGCCGCAGTCGCGAGCCATCACGATCACGACGGGACGTCACGTTTACTCACTGTATTCACAAACTCAATTATCCATAAGCAGTGTTTTAACAAATCAAACCAAAACAACTATTTAAAACTTTAGCAAATCCTCATGTTGACAATTTTCCACTTCCGTGTTCGGTGAGTGTGAGAAAAACACACATAAAATTCACTTAGCGCTCACTAAAATTCACGTAACACACTAATCCCCTTTTAAAATATCCGCCCATACCCCGAGGATTAGATAGAAATAAATTTCCCGGGATGGGGAATTAGAATCCATCATGCGGATATTTTAACCTGGGTAGAACCAGTACTGTATACGTCTTGCTATCCGCCATGTAGTACCAGGGATTATTGTATACTTTCATATTGTCCCGTTTTGTTTGCATTGAGCTAAGTGTGCAATATTTAAGAAATAATAAATGAGTACCTGTGTTTTATCAGTGAATAAAATACAGTTAGGAGTTCGGATGCGTAGTAATTAAATCACGAGTGCGTTAGAACGAGTGATTTAATTACTCGCATCCGAACGACTAACTGTATTTTATTCACCGATAAAATACAGGTACGTATTTATTATTTCGATTCTAACACAACAATAACCCCATTGTTTACGCTTTTGTTGGGGCACTATATGTTATCTCGGAGGTCAAGGTAATCAGGCTGCTATGTTTGCAGGCTTTTCCATTGGGCGCCCCCGTATGCAAAGCTCTGCGTTTCAATTAGTCTACGTTTCAATACACTACTAGTCACGTGACAAACAATTAAGTCATTGCTTACGTCATATAGCTTGCGCTGTATGACGTCAAACGTTCTCAACTTGTTCAAGATGCTTATAAATGTTATATGTACTGATGCATATGATGGGTTTCGGGGGTGTGCACGGTTTGGGAGCATGGCACGTTTGTTGTAATTAACATTTCATTAAAATTACTGTTGAGTTTGTCTTCGTGACGTATATTTAACAAGTGACGGCATGTAACGCGGCGCTTCAACGGATGAAATATACGCGGGGAATTAATGGAACAGCTGTATTTTATCGTAGAATAACATACAGCTGTCTCTCTTCTTTGTGTATATGAAAAACTGCGGAGGTCGTGTTAGAATTAAGAAATAATAAATATGTACCTGTGTTTTATCGGTGAATAAAATACAGCTAGGAGTTCGGATGCGTAGTAATTAAATCACGAGTGCGTTAGCACGAGTGATTTAAATTATTCGCATCCGAACGACTAACTGTATTTTATTCACCGATAAAATACAGGTACGTATCTATTATTTCGATTCTAACACAATAATACATAACCCCATTGTTTACGATATTGTTGGGGCACTATATATTATCTCGGAGGTCAAGGTAATCAGGCTGCTATGTTTTCAGGCTGTTCCACTGGGCGCCCCCGTATGCAAAGTTCTGCACTAGTAGTCACGTGACAAACAATTAAGTCATTGCTTACGTCATATAGCTTGCGCTGTATGACGTCAAACGTTCTCAGCTTGTTCAAGACACAGGAACTGGTCACTTTTAATTTTTGCCTTTTATTATTATAATTGTCTATATATATACAATTATAATAATAGAAGGCAAAAATTAAAAGTGACCAGTTCCTGTGGTTCAAGATGCTTATTAATGTTATGTACTGATGCATATGATGGGTTTATATCGGGGTGTGCGCACGGATTGGGAGCATGGCAAGTTTGTTGTAATTAACATTTCATTAAAATTACTGTTGAGTTTGTCTTCGTGACGTTTATTTACCAAGTGACGTCATGTAACGCGGCGCTTCCAACAGATGAAATATACGCGGGGAATTAAAGGAACAGCTGTATTTTATCGTAGAATAATACACAACTGTCTCTCTTCTTTGTGTATATGAAATACTGCGTAGGTCGTGTTAGAATCTACGATATCGCACACATTGATATTGCACGGGAACTTTTTCTCGTGCTTGCTAAGAGCCGCGAAATAGAAATAAGGAACTACTTTCAAATAAAAATTACGGAATCCTTCCTATAGTGTCAACAAAGCAATACGTGTTTTTTTCAACCTTTTATGGCAGAAATCGACAAAATAATTGAAATGGTCACACACCCACTGTTTTTAACGTTATCGAATGGTAAACAAACTTTAGAAAATCGCTTGACGTTTTTAATGACGTCATCCGACGTCGACGTCGTTTTCGCGCAAAATAATCATCCACACAAAATGAAAATGAATGACAAGATAGGAATTCCATCAAAAGCTATAAAAAAATAACACAATACAATGAAAAGTAATAGTCATACAATTAACATTGATCGAAAACAATATGAAAGTATACAATAAAAAGGTTATTGAATTTGTATGGCTAAATATTACTTGGAACGAGTTGTTCTCGTCGTCCTTTGCCAAAACAACTCGTTCCAAGTAATATTTAGCCATACAAATTCAATAACCTATAGTCCTTATAGTACACTCGCAAATAATGCCTGCGCCTAAGAATGCGAATTAAACAATGAATGTGTACATTATTACTCTAATTCACATGGGTATGGAAGATGTACATTGAAAATCAACCTCTTCCATGCGATATCTCAGAAGTCAAAAATCCGCGAGATTTGGTCATCTCACTGAAAACATTGTGAATTGAAAACAAATTTAAAAGCTATTAAATGACATTTATAAATACCAGGGAGTAACGTACTCCCTGTAAATACCAGGGAGTAACGTACTCCCTATAAATACCAGGGAGTAACGTACTCCCTGTAAATACCATGGAGTAACGTACTCCCTGTAAATACAAGGGTGTAACGTACTCCCTGTAAATACCAGGGAGTAACGTACTCCCTGTAAATACCTACTTTATTTTATCATCAAATGCTTTATAACCACTAAAATTCGGTTACATTTTACTGTTCAAAATAATTTCAACGTATAGTAAACTTGCTAACACATACGTTTAACTTTTGTTTCATTATCCTCGTAATAGTACCGAATGTATTCTATGGTATTGCAATGCTTTGTTATTCTAAGTACATGTACTAACAACATGCCATTTTACCACATTTATTTGTATCTATTATGTAAACATGTTCATGGGCCATATTTGGCTTAACAATAATATATAAAGCTTAAATATATGAAAATATTTGATAAAACCTTAATTATACCTTATTTTTATAGAACCTCACAGATTTTGGACAAATCTCCCAGATTGTGGCTTCAAAGGTACCACATGTATGCTCTTCCTTTATATATGTACTGGTTCTACCCAGGTTAAAATATCCGCATGATGGTAAGGGATTCTAATTCCCTACCCCGGAAAATTCATTTCTATCTGTTATATGTGCTGGCCAAATCATATGGCATTAGAAAAGCTTAATAAGTACGTGTATTCACTATCAGAGCTACAGTATAAGTCCCCTTTATTAGAGACGTAAGCATGCATGTTTGTAAAATAGTTATAACATATATAGGACCACATCAATACAGAACATCCTCCCTTTTCTGAAAAAAAAAAGAATATTATCATATATGATTTTTAAGGATTTTTAACATCTAAAATCTGTCTGTTCTATATCTATACTCAAGCGCAAAAGAAAGTGGACACTGAGTTTTGTTTAGATTTAATTGTATAAAGTTTTTTTAGAATTAAATTGACAAATCCCAAAATGAATATGCCATGTTTGGTATCAAAGTTTTTATCATTCTATTGCCAATATCATGTTCAACTTGACGGTCATTTGTTTTTCAATAGGTCGACTCATTAAGGGACTGTCGCTTGATAAAGAGGATAGGATGTAAAGTAAAATGTTCAAAGTGCCCTGTTTCTTTTGCAACTGAGTATATATGTTGGCTATTTCGATCACTTAATATTACAGACAAACACCTAGATCGGTAGGGGACCTTGATGGCAGACATTAGAAGAGAGAAGATGCAAGCAGAGGCTAACAATGCTCTTCAAAATACAGCAAGGACTTGTAGATATGGCACCAGGAGATATACTGCGCCGCATCGACCTAAGAACCAGGGAGGCCAGCGATTATACCAACCCGCAGCCCCTCAGAATGTCTACAAGTACTCCTTCTACCCTCGTACCACACGCGAATGGAATGTTCTGCCAACTGCAATCACCGACATCAGTTCATTAGAAGACTTCAAGGCTGCTCTTGACTTAATTGTAAAATACCATCGTTTTTAACATTTTGGAGGATGATCGCTGTCTCATCACCTCAGTAAGGTAAACATTACAGTCTAAGAAGACTCCTGACCTTTTATTGGAAGACGAAGAAGAAGAAAATGTCCGATGTTTAGAACCATGTTCATGACATCTCCATACTAAACGTTCTTAGCCTGTAATTGACGTTTAAAGTAGACAGAATTCCGTTTTTACAGTTTGAAGCGGGGAGAGAGCGAGGTTTTCGACCATAAGTTCGTTTCGCGCCCATTCTTTATCCAGTTTGGGGGTAAAATATTTGCTTTATATCCATTAGCATGTAGGAAGTCGCCTCATACCCATAGTTAGGTTCCGTTGATGGACTATTTGTGTTTTAAAAAAATGCATAGTAAACTGTGTAGACAACGTTGTTGACAACTGTTGTTTTTGTGGAAACTGTGTAGACTAAGCAAGATCTGGAGAAAAAGTAAATTGTGTAGGCAGTGAAAAGGTTGACGGTGTAGACTATACAATTCATAACCGTAGCATCGACATTGCGCACATCGTTACAATGCGCACCTCGTTACAATGCGCACATCGTTATAATGCGCACCCCACTGCACAGTAGTATTGGAAATTATTTTAAATATCATTGTCTTTTTATTTCATATAAAACTGATAAAGAAACAATATTTTACCTAAAGGTTAACGGAAGAGTGTTTCAAATACACAGTTAATGGTTGGTTTTATAGGTGGAAAGGGATTATATAGTCCAATGACTGTTTGGTCTGATATTTATAGTTGATTAGTATTTCTATTTAACATGGCAGATGCTAATGGTCTTTGTTGACCTAACACTTTCAAAGTCTCCTTTCAAAAATTATTTAAATTAATGTTTACTATATATTTATATTTCAGCTGATTTGCTGACCTTGGAGGATATTACTGCAAGATCAGCAGTGATAGTAACGAGCAGTGCATTGATCAGTAACAGGCCTGCCAAAACTTTTTAGCACAACATTCTGAGATTTTTAAAATTTAAGATTTAAAGCGCGCAAAATACATTTTTCAATGCTGAGTACTAAATACTCCTTTAAACAGTTTTTCAAAAGAATACTCTTTTATGGATGCTATGGAAACCTTAAAGTAGGGTGGAGTGTGTGGTCCAATGGTAGAGCGCCGAACTTCAGATCGAGAGGTCGTGGGTTCGATCCTCGCCGCGGCCATGTTATTTATCCTTGAGCAAGATAATTAATCCACATTGCTTAGTACCCAGGAAGACATCGAGAGTGATTAATTTAAGTTGCAATAACTTGTTTCGCAATCGATGTAAATTAATATGTTTAAACTAAAAAGGTAATTTGATGGATTTTGATGATCAAAATCTGCAACCTACACAATCGGAATTGTATTTTTCTGTGATTTTTTCGAAAGCAACGTATAGAGAATATTGTCTCGGACAAATTGAAGTAATGTTTGTAGATGTGTTTACCAAAAATGCACAAGGGAGTTATCCCCCAAAAAGTGGGATAACTCCCTTGAGTACTGAACTTTCCAAAAAATATTTTTGTTTAGATTATTGGTGGTGGTCGATCTTATTATTCTATATACATCATTTATTATTTTCTGTTTTGCTGTCAATATAATAAGGGAAAGAAAAAGTGATACTTTTTATTTTTGCTCAGTATATATATAAAAGTAGATTCAAAAGTCGAGCAGAAATTGTAGCATTCACAAAACGGATTCAGTCAAAACACGCATTATAAACACACACCCATATGGATATATATTCATTAAAATATAAATTAATGTGTGGGACCCCAAAAACATAAACAAAGTTTATAAATGTGTTTTCTGTTGTTGTGAGAAACGACTTAATCACTTGAATTTCTTTGGGTATCATTTGATACAAGTGGACCGTTGCTTACTGCAGGCCTGCCAAATCTCCGGATTTTCCGGATTTTTCAGTCTCTCTCCGGATCTCCAAATTTGTCAGTCTCTCTCCGGATCGCCGGATTTAAGTGTATAATCTCCGCATTTTCCCTCAAAACAAAATGTTTATGATTTACTTTCACAGTTTATCCGCTATTTCCCGAAATGGTCGTGTTACGCTCCCTAGTCAGAGGAGTATTTACAAGTGTCGAATCCGTGGGATCATCCGTGTATGGACTGAATACACATTTAACACTTAAGGACATAATTAATTCCTTCATGCGTAATAGCAGCAATATGTATGTTGCTTCTTTAATTGGTCAACCTAACTGAAATAGCAAGTGTGAGGTACTAGCAACTCTTTTTGTGTGGTACCACTATAACAGCTGTCGCTGTGTACGATGATTATAATTTGTATAAGAGTTGACTTTTGTATTTGACATATAGTATTATCATATCTGATAAATACTAAAAAAGTTATTTTGGGGGCCAGGGAGTCCTTTTTTTCAACCCTAAATATAGCAGGGGGCCAACAAGTAAACCTGTCCCTAAAAACTGGCCTTTGGGAATACCAGCAAAAAAAATGGGGTACTTTTTTGTGAGGGTGGGGGTGGAGTATACATGTAAATTAAGTTTACATATAAACGGTCGATAGTTATATTAAAGTGCATTATTTTATGGAATTGAATTGATTTTGTATATGAAAGATTGTAGCATGTCTGGGTTGAAGTAATGAAAACATAACAAAAGAAGTAGACACTTTTAAGTTTGATTTAATTTCAACAACTTGATTCGAATATAATCTGAGGACATTGAAAACAATTGGTACTTCTCATAAAATCTCATGTAAGTAAAGTAATCACACGCAAATAGTATTAAAATCTTAAAACACAAACTAAACTGAAAAATGGACAAATATTATTTCGCTGAAACTGATTAGACAAGAATTAACAATCACATGTGAGCCAAAAAGGCCGCGTGGAGTTTAAACAGGAACATTTAATAGAGGTTCTAGACTGCACCAACCCTGGGATTACCCTACTGTCACCCCAGTTAGACAGATCAGTGTAAATAAGGAAATCCCCGCCAGGCTGTATCACCAACCCTGAGATTACCCTACTGTCACCCCAGTTAGACAGATCAGTGTAAATAAGGAAATCCCCGCCAGGCTGTATCCTCTTATCAAGGTAGGCAGCGTAGATAGGCAGTATGGGTAAAACACAAACATGAGGCAGTATGGGTAAAACACAAACATGGCGTAGATAGGCAGTATGGGTAAAACACAAACATCATACAATTATCCCACGTTTTTACTTAGATTTTTCAGTTAAAAGGTTGAATGTACAGTCATATTCCAAACAGCTTTTACCCTCGGCATACACCTTCACCACCATTACACACCAATTTGCGACAAGCATCTTAACTCTGTTATGCATTTTACCAGAATTATCCTCCATTTTCTGCTTAGGGTTTTCATAATTTTAAAAAAATGTACAGTCATATTTCAAAAACAGGTAGTCAGAGAGCTTTGAAACTTGGCACACATGTTCATTATCATTACACAACCATACTGAGAAGCACCATAATTATTTCCTGCATTTTACCAGAATTATCCCCTCACCCCACTTTTCCACTTAGATGTTAAATGTTGAACGTAGTCATATTCCAAAAGCATATCGACAGGAAACTTTGAAACTTGGCATATATACATGTATCATTTGTGTTACAAGCACCATAACTCTGTCATGCTTTTTACCAAAAATATCCCCCTTTTCATGTTACATTTGTGCGGTAAAAGTTAGCAATCCGGAGTTTCACACCTTTTTACTAACGTTTCCCCCATTCGTATATATATATATACAATTAATTGCCCATAAAATCTACCTCCTGTGAATACCTCAATAAAGTAGTGCGTATAAAGCGGCTACATGATTATTGACATGCGTGTAGATAACAACGATCCAAAATTGAAAAGTAATTTGAAAAGCAGTCTGATTTAACCGGAAGTAGAAATTGACCTTTGGCCCGTGTTACCAGGGAAGTGTCAACAATCTTCCCGATATCTGGGGTTGTAAATTAACAGCAAATGTACTGTTTTGTTTGTTCTTACACGTCTTATTGCAATGATTTATATGCTTTAATGTGTTCGCAAACAGGTTATACTGAAACAAACCTCTAAGTGATTTATTTAAGTTTTAGTATTTCAATAGTTTGTTCTGCTTTGTGATTACATTTATAAAACTGTCAGACAAATTTACAAAACAAGCATGGTATCTCAAGTGAAACTGCCGGACATATCTTCGCAGTCTCAGTCGATTTATGCAGGAAAATATAGAGACTGGACCCCGGATTTGCGAGCGGTTTGTATTTCTTATTTAAATTCAGGAACGTATATCTATCATATGACATATAGACTCGCAACATTTGATTGTTAAGTAAAGTTTCACTGGGCTATCCTAAAAAAAATTTGGTTACACGAAACACCCAAATCTACATATTTCCCCCAAATTCACCTCAAATATACCCCAAGTCTACCACTAAACCTCCCAAATCCACACCAAATCTATACTGAACCAAACAGCCAACACACCAGTGGACAATACCTTTAATGTATGAACTTATTATATGCCCACTGGTACTGTTGGAGATAGGTGATTGGCATGATTTTTTTTAATTTACAGTAGTTTTTAACAAGATATTTGCCTCTTTCAGAATGATTTTTTATTTATTTATTGATTACCCAGCCAATTATCAAAAATTGGAAAATATTGAACTAATCGGCTCGACGTCGGCATATCCAACATTTAGCCAACATCTGACCAATATCTTTTCAGCATCTTTGCAGCAAATCATAAAAAGAGAACAATTGTCGGTAATTTTTGGCAGATCGGCCCGATGTCTATCCGTTATCAATCTGTCATAGACATCGGGCCATTATTCAGACTTGCCGCTCTGTTTCCGATATCTGTTCGATATCGGCCTGATGTCTATCCGTTATCTATCCGTTATCTGTATATAGGAAACTTACGGTCCAACATCAGTCCGATATAGGCTTGCTGACTGGGTTTGTGTGTTCTTTTTATGATTTGCTGAAAAGATGTCGGCTAAATGTTGGATATGCCGAAGTCGGGCCGATGTAGAGCCGATTAATTCAACATTCATAATTTTGCATTGCAGAGATGTTGAGATTTTATTTTATTTTCAGTAGGTGATAAAATCTGTGTTACTCGGTTTTTATCCTTAGGTTCTATAGTAAAATAAAAATCTTTGGCAGAGTAAAAAGATGATAATTTTCACGATTTTTATTTTAAAAGATACATATATTGAATCACTTTGCATGAATGTGCATGAAATAGGCAGGGTTTTAAAAGAATCACACTGTAGATACCTTAATTTTAACAGTAAACTTGGTTGAACATCAAGGATAAAGACTGAGTTTATCACCTACCAGAATATATTGGTTATGTCTTATTTCTGGTCACTGATTGGTCAGTTTTTTTGATGATGCTCTATCAAAATTATGAATATTTTCCAATTTTTGAATTTTTTGTTTGTACGGCATGCTAAATTGATTGTTCAATACATTAATCTGAATGAATATAGCACATTTCTTCTTATGTCTGTTATTATATCTCGGGCCAACGTCAGGCCCACGTAGTTTGTATCGATACCATATATTGGGCCGCTGTCGGTCCGATATAACACTCCATAAATCCATAAAGGGAGGTAATGACTTGTCATTTTGAATATTGTATATTTATTGTTATAAATGTGAACAGATATTCCTCGCAAATGTCCTTTTTTACAATTCAAAATGATGCTTCCTACATTCACAAGAGTTTTATTTTTTGCTAATGAATATTTTTCCAATCAAGCTAATTGAGATAAGCACCAAGAAAAATATATATTTTAGGTAGTATATATAGTGAAAAAATGTCAGTATTCATTAAATCGACAGATGTCATTTTGATATTGGGCCCACTTCGGGTCGAAACTATATCAGATACATATCGGGTAGATAACTAACCGATATTGGACCGATGCTGGATAGTAAACTAAAACGATGTCTAACCAATGTCTGACCGATGATGGATAATAAACTAAAATGATATCTAACCGATATTGGACCGATGTGTAGCCGACAAGATATCGGTCCGACTTGAAGCCGATGGGCACGCCGTCTCGGGCCGATATCATTTGCGATACTGGTCCGATATAAAAAAAATATCAGGCCGATGAAGGCTAGATATAGGATTGCTGGCTGAGTAAAGGTATTGTCTACTGGTGAGTTAGCTGTTTGGCTCAGTATACATTATATCGCAGTACAACGATGTTGTCTTAACAAATATTACAAAAAAAAATTCATATGAGCAAAATGAAAATTTACTTGTAGTTGTTAATTTATTTGTTAATAATGCATGTTGTTATCACGATGTGTAAAAATAACACATACATCTTATATTCAGTTATCAATTAACAACTATATCTTTATTTTTCTCAATTGATTATTTTGTTTGTGATATTTGGTACAATAACATTATTGTA
Organism: Cyrtodaria siliqua; assembly: GCA_037043455.1. Taxonomy (NCBI): domain Eukaryota; kingdom Metazoa; phylum Mollusca; class Bivalvia; order Adapedonta; family Hiatellidae; genus Cyrtodaria; species Cyrtodaria siliqua. The sequence goes on along the minus strand of JAWPHD010008499.1, from coordinate 41,750 downwards.
CCATATAATGTAGATCTGGGAGGTTTAAGGGTAGATTTTGGTGTTTTTTGTGGAAATAGATAGATTTGGGTGTTTCATGACATCCCAAAAAAAATTGTTTGCTGTTTTCCGACCCAGGATTTCATAAATGGGTAGCTAGGTAGGTGAATTTTTAAAAAAAATAATTGCCAAGAACAGTAAACACTTTAAGAAATTAAGAAAAGTATACTGAAGATGGCAACAAAAAAATGATGTTAAAGAATTGCTATAAAACGTTTTGGGTAAGGCCTTTTTTCGTGGGTAGGCAGGGAAACAGCCAACCAAAACAATTTTATGGTTTGCCTTAGTGATCCGCTACTAAACACCTCACAAGTCTATATTTGAAATTCAAATGCATGTCCTAGGTTTTAATTAGTTTCGATCACGTCATGACACCCAAGTGAATCAACCAGTGCACATGATCTGATACATTCTTGATGTAGTCTATACCTCAAGTTTTTTATACAGGTGTTTCTTTATTTACTGCACACAATCAGGTCTGATTATCATAGCAGCCTCATTCTGGGTTATGCCTCTTCCTACACACAGCACTATATCCCTGCCGAAGGATGACATATTTTCGCAGTACCTTGTCCGAATAAGGTACTGAGGGATTGCGTTTGAAACACCTTAGATGTGACACCACCAGGAACCTCTGTATTGAGAGCCAAGTATGCTAACCCCTGTAACTCTGAGTATGATGCATTAATAGTATGACTATTAATCATTGGGTGGCGTGAAATCTTGAATGGCTGGGCTGCCAGGCTGAAGGGATTGTGGGGTGGGTCCCATAAAAATGTTTGGTTTCTTCGTTGCATAACAATTTGGTGAATTCTGTTGCATTTTCAGATTATTTTAGTTGTTGTAACACATTTGATGAACAACAGTGGGTCCTCGCTTTCTGTATTCGCCCTTGCTATTTTTGATCTACAGTTTGATTCCTTGTGGAGGTTTGAAATTTTTTCTAATCTCTCATTGATTATTAAATTTTAGCCAAATACATTTCAATTGCAAATTATTAGTATGTGTTTCTCTCCACAGGCTGGTAAGCTGATTTCCACTGGTGATAAAGTTGAAATCTGCCTCAAGCCACCACACGATGGCAGGGTATGTAAAACGTTTAAGCCTTTTTTGTTTCTGCGTGTATAAACTATATATGGTACAGTAACCACAAAGGGAGATCAGAGTAAGAAATGGAAGATTCCTAACGGAGATACCACCGTCAGGGCCTCTGGCCCGCAAAGGAGTATTCAGTCATCTTATCAGATTTCCTCCGAAGGGTATAGGGTATTCAGTCTTATCTCCCTCTGAGGTTGTTGTGCCAATATAATGATGTTCTTCTTTTTTTTCTTTCTTTTTTCTTCTTCTTCTTTTTTTTTCTTCTTCTTCTTCTTCTTCTTCTTCTTCTTCTTCTAGTACTGCATGTACAAATCAGGTTTGTGTCCAATATTGACACACACTCAAATATATTGTTTGAATATAGTCATCAGTCTACAAACTTCCGAGTATTGCAACTTGCACAAATTTGGCTTGCAATTGTGCAATAACTCTGATTCCAAACAATATTTCCGAGTGTGTGTCAGTATTGTACAAACATGTACATGCAGTATTGTCATGTAATGATAATTCAATCAGTCAATTACAGCTATCTCAGGTATCTGTCTTGCTTTTTTTGCTTATCTTTCTTTCAGGCCTAAATTAAAATATTGTTTGTTTGCAGTTTGCGAACCGACCCACGGCAAATCCGCCGACCCAAACAATTTTTTTTTTAATTTTTTTTTTTTTTCAAGTTTTTTTTTCTTGCATGTTCTGTTAATATTTAACTAAACCCTTTTTTAAAAAAACCCAACTCTATGGATAATACTAGTGAAGTACCTTTCGCAACATGCCAGACGTCGTAGTAATGTTGTGCACCACTCAGATTTTCACGGATCCATTTCTTTCACTATTGCTGTTTCACATTCATTTAATCCGTGAAATAGCACTTAAGACATAATGATTTTTTCTACTGCCTTTATCACATTCGCAATCTTATTTTCATGTCCAATAAAATTCAATCTAAACTGACCTTTTATATATTCATGAGAAGATAATCTATTTTATTTGTTGATGCCAAATTGCTATTGAAAATATATTTGTTGTTGAGTTTAAAATTTAATATTCCCACAATCTAATAATCCAAGTAACAATGTGCACAAAAGTTGGGTTGAGCCTTAAAATTGTATTAAATGACATAATATTAATATGCATCACATTGTGAAGATTTATTTTATGATAAGCAATGAAATACTGTATTTTATCAGTGAAATAAAAGTGTTATTTCTCACTGTGGAATAAAGAGTTTTATTACCACAGTAGCTGCCGAGACTACTTTTTTAATGTACAATCATCACAAATGCACAGTAACACGACTCACAAGATATTCGTACTGTTATACTGTTACATCCACTGTTTATTTAATTACTTTCTTTCTATGACGTTAACGGTTTCAAAAAAAGTGACGTCATGTAATATTTTGTTACGTCAGCGTGAACAGGGCGCGCAGCCAGGTGTGTAAAACGGTTTAGTTACTGAAATTGCTTAAATAATTGTTTGTAAAATCATAAAATAAAAAGAAAATTTGTTGTTTTGTCGTGAATAACCTATTTTTTTTCATCTGGAAGTTAGAAAACTTTTATATATAAAGTTTTCTCACTTCTCGATGAAATAAAATACGTTATTCACTCCAAAACAACAAATATCCTCTATCTATACGTGCATGCAACTCAAGTTAACATTTTCCTAAAGCTGTGCTTTCTGAAGTAATATGGATGTGGGGTTGTGATTGCTCATGAAAATAATTCACCTATCAATGTTTTTGGTGGGGAAGGAGGTGTGTGAGTGGGGGTGGGGGGAGGTGCAGGTGCAGACATACCCGGGGACTCAGACAACAATGATGACACTGGGATGAGGGAATTAAGACAACCCGAAGCCAACATGGGGATATTTGATACAATAGCTTCTACCCTGGGGAATTATACATTAAGTTTGCTCCTAGTGACGGGGATTAGACAATCAAAGTGCAACACGGTGGCGGAAGACATTGATAGGTGCATAGAAGCAGATGCATTTCATAGAAATGTTTTATTAAAAATAAACATTATTAGGCCAGCGTTTTTTATTTTTTTGATTCTCAGATTTTTTTCGGAAAAAGTTCCACAGGAGGAGAGAAAAAAGTAATCTGAACCTTTATAAGTGTGTATGTTGTAATGGTGTTTAATTCACATTGTAAAACATAAAATGGACCTGCACAAATTTATATAACATGATTTTTCTGATTTTACCTTAATTTTTAGACATGATAATTTGGTGGTTTGAAATGAGTGACCAAAAAATTAATAATGGACATTATTTTTAAACATTTGTCTGTGGTTTTTTTAAATATTTTTTTTAGAATTTTTTTCTCCATTTTTGCAAAATTTAGGTCGGATGGTTTGAGAACCGAAAAATTAAAAAACTCTGACCTAAAGGTCATTCCTAACGACATTCCATACCATAATCTCTGGGTAAATTGTGGTTAAATTTTATGTTATACATTGAAGATCCTTTATTAAGATTATATTTATGTGTTATTGTCATTGTAGTTTTTGGTGGCCTCCAATTACCAAGGTAGCTCATGGCTGTATTATGACACTTCAGAAATTATAACTTTTTCTGTGACACTGACTTTTTGAATATAGATAAAACTTGGCTGTAATGTTGATCATGCCCTTTCAGATATGTGTAACAGCCCATAGATAGTAGCCTTTGCTAAAAATATACCAATGTCTCAATCTTTCAGCCCCCAAGCCCTGAAGTCATCCGTCGTTTTCGAGCGACTGTTCAGCCCTCTGCCGGGGAAATGCGAGTTTTCTACGGAAAAGCCAGTGACCCTCATCTTGTGTGGGCAAAGGAAATGACTCACGGGATCAACACCCATCCCTCGTTCTTTGCAAAGGAATTGGTCAACCCTCGACCCAAGTCATTGTTTCAACAGCGTCGCATTGATAGAAAAGAGAACCTCTATGCCACTCACCAGAAGGCGCCACTAGGGACCTCCCACAATCAGCAGATAGGGCTACCCAGTGGACTTGATAAATACGGGTTTACCTTTGGTATTCCAACAGAGTTAGGTGAGAGTTTAAATTTAATCACGCAAATTTTCATAATTGTAATAAATTCAGAACTACTTATGGAGTACAATGTAACGTGTTAAAATGAACAATTAACGTCTTTTTCATTTGTTTCTATTATGCAGCAATATTGAATGTCTTAATATTTAAAAAAAATAAAACACACATTGAAGTTCAGTTTACTTATTTTAGCTGTAGTATGAAGATGATGTTCCGTGTCATTGCTGTAGTAAACAAGCTTTGTTTAATTTAATCTGGTAATTCAGATAATTAGTAATTGTGTATGTCTCCTGAAATAAAGACGTATAATTGTCGGTGCAGCCATCTTGAATATACCGAATTTCCCGTAATAGTAGCACCTCCCCCTGCGCCCCAGTTTTACTTAAGACATATGACATAAAGTATACAGGGTGATAACATTGAATCTTAACACACAGCAGTGTTTTCCCCAGAAATGTTTGAAGGTGTGTCGATTATATCTCAGACAATATGGTTTAGGGAGTATCAGTATACCCAATCCCAAAAGACACTGGATTTATGTAAGAAATAGGCTAGAGATACTAAATATTGTGGTTTATACTTGTTTAAGATAAAAGTAAATTAATTAATAAAAACTGTATTATATGTCAACCACAATTAAGGCATGTTGCAAAATCATTTTGGCTGCGAAGGCATGTTAAATGCGACATGCCTTAATGGCCTGAAGAGAACACTGCACAGTTTTCTTGAGACTGAGTGTCAAACTGTTTTGAGAGTTTTTCTTCTTCTCTCTTCCTCTATATGCCTATGTATTCAGGAACTGGAGAAGGGGGCGTGTTTAAGATTCATCACACCCTACAAGACATATCCTGATCAATGCTGAGAAGAAATCTGATGTTGACCATAAAGTTGAACTACATGTACATAAAATTAACAATTAACTTCTGTGTTTGTATTCAGATATTGGAGCTGGTGGTCTCATCAACCCCAACAAGACGTATGCCACTGTTGAAAAGGAATCAGAGGTCGGCCATGAACTGTACCGACAGTCCCATCTGGATTTCAACGTCGGAGAACAACTTTGTCGCAGCTACACATCGCCAAACTTCAGATACACCAGCAAGTTTGGAATACCCACTCCTCATGACAATACTGGTATGAACACTCTTATTACTCTTAATCATGTCTGAGGTTTGGGGTACCAGTCAACTAATACTGCATACTGGGTACCAGTTAATATGCCTGTTACTCTGTAGCATGACAGAACTATTGGATACCAGTCAACTAATGCTGCATACCAGATATTAGTCTCGATCATCCAGACCTCTCGTGAGACTTCTCTCAAAGAAGTCCACATGATGGTCTGGAGTAAAGCTTCTTTAAAATTTGTGAGATCAAAACGAGGTGTGGACAAAAAAACGACGTCCACTGATTGGTCAACCTCAGTTTGTTATGGGAATCACCCCCTACGTCACGACGGTGTCAGTTACGCGCAATGTTGTGCAATAAAATTGCCCCAAACAAAGTCAGCAGATCACGATTAATACTAAAAAATAAATTTTAAACATCATTTTGTAATATAGATTATATTATGTTTTTAAAAACTACAAAAAAACGAAATTTATTGTATATTTAATAAGGACGTGCACACACCCATTGGAATTAATATTGCGCGTAATACAACGTGCACGTTGATGTTGCGGTCAAAATGACGTCACGTCGTATTCAGTTTTGATGTTTGGCGCCGTCTATCATTTTAATGAACCACGAGTCCAGACGCTCGCTAGCGCCTGCAGTCAGCTTGAGTGTGTCTGGATGATAGAGACTAACCAGATATAAGTCCATAGGTATTTATATGAAAACTCTTATCATGACGATGTGCGAGATTTTGGGTCCCAGTTGACTAATACTGCGTACCAGGTACCAGTCCATATGGATAGATACTTATCCATAGATACTGGTATGAAAATCATGATTACCCTACAGTCATAACTGACATTTTGGGTATCAGTCAACTTCTACTGCATGCCAGGAACCTGAAGGCTTAGAACTTATTCCCTGTAATCATGACTTGAGATATTGAGTTGACTAATACTGCATACCGGGTACCAGTCCATAGGCAGAATATTGACCTGTAATAAAAGGTGATGGGGTGTAATAAAGCCATGATATATTTATCATATTACACTAGTGAAATAAATATGCAAATGAAGGTCAAATCATTGTTAGGTCCTTTCTGTTCAGCTTGCTGTGCAACAGAACTGCCTCATTGAATTCTGTAACCATTTTAAATACCGGATAACAGAAATTAATGAGGTAGTTTTGTAGTTCGGTGTCATACGGAAATCATTGGACAATGTTATATTTATAAGAAGCTCATACAGTTTTATCCAAATTGTTCAATAAATTCAATATTAAACAGGCACTCATGTAGTAAGATCATCTATTTATCTTAAATGCTGTTTAGTTGGAGAACATTATATATCAATTTTATAAAACACATGTTTGTTTCCCTTTATATTAAAATTCTGATATATATATATATATTATGCTAATTGCCATCAATTTTTTTTTTTTTTTTTTTTTTTTATATTGCCAACAAATTTGTACAAAGTATGTTGTTGATTTACTTTAAACAATCAAGTTTTGGCGCAATGTACATACCTGGATCCGCTGACTTGAACGTAATGCACATCAGCGATTTCTGAATTAATTAAATATGTAAAGATCGCATATCAAGAATTATCAGCACGCCCGGCTAACATCAGACTACAGATCACAAGAGAGAGTTGACAGTGTTTTTCACCTACATGTATATTTATTCCTATGTCTCTTTTTACATTTAAATAAAATAAAAAAATGATTTCTGTAGGTCTTCATATCACATAGATTTGTTTTGACATATTTATTCTTATGTCTCTTTTTACATTGAAATAAAATAAAACAAATTATTTCCGTAGGTCTTCATATCAAGAAGACCATGAAGTGGCTGCACGAGTCCGAACAAGAGAAAGCTACTAAGATTGTCAGCAAGCGTGTTGATGAGTTCAGGGAGAGAACCCAGGAACAGCTGGGACAAGTCCATGATCCGTAAGTTTGTGAATAAATGTACAGTTATGATATCTAAATGTACAGTTATGATGAATCAGTGTACAGTTATCAGTTATGATGAATACATGTACAGTCCATGATGAATCAATGTACAGTACATGATTGATGAATCAATGTACAGTCCATGATGAATCAGTGTACAGTCATGATGAATCAATGTACAGTCATGATGAATCAGTGTACAGTCCATGATGAATCAGTGTACAGTCATGATGAATCAGTGTACAGTCATGATGAATCAATGTACAGTACATGATGAATCAATGTACAGTCATGATGAATCAATGTACAGTCATGATGAATCAATGTACAGTACATGATTAATCAATGTACAGTCATGATGAATCAATGTACAGTACATGATGAATCAGTGTACAGTACATGATGAATCAATGTACAATCATAATGAATCATTGTACAGTTTAACTGTTATGATGAATTGATGTACAGTCCATAATGAATCAGTGTACATACAGTTATCATGAATAATTGTACAATCCATAGTAAATCAGTGTACAATCCATGATGAACTCATGTAGTCATGATGAATCAAAGTACAGTCATGATGAATCAATGTACAGTCATGATGAATCAATGTATAGTCCATGATGAATCAATGTACAGTTATGATGAATCAATGTACAGTTCTGATGAATCAGTGTACAGTCATGATGAATCAATGTACAGTCATGATGAATCAATGTACAGTTCTGATGAATCAATGTATAGTTAAGATGAATCAATCTGCAGTCTATGATGAATCAATGCACTCCATGATGAATCAATGCATTCCATGATGAGTCAATGTACAGTCCATAATAAATCAGTGTACAGTCCATGGTGAACTGATGTAGTCATGATGAATCAGTGTACAGTTATGATGAATCAATCTGCAGTCCATGATGAATGAATGTATAGTTATGGTAATTATGATGAGTCAGTGTATAGTTATGATGAATCAATCTGCAGTCCATGATGAATCAATGCACTCCATGGTGAATCAATGCAGTCCATGATGAGTCAATGTACAGTCCATAATAAATCAGTGTACAGTCCATGATGAACTGATGTAGTCATGATGAATCAGTGTACAGTTATGATGAATTGATGTACGGTCCATAAAGAATCAATGTACAGTTGTCATGAATAAATGTACAGTCCATGTAATAAATCAGTGTACTGTCCATGATGAACTGATGTAGTTATGATGAACCAAAGTACAGTTATGATGAATCAATGTACAGTCATGATGGATCGATGTACAGTCCATGATGAATCAATGTACAGTCCAGGATGAATCAATGTACAGTCATGATGAATCAATGTATAGGTATGGTGATTCAGTATACAGTTCATGATGGATCAATGTACAGACAGTGATGAAGCTTGTACATTTACAGTTATGTCTGTTTATATGAAGCTCTCTTAATTGTTTTGAAATTGTGTTATGAAACGTTATGACCAACAATAAATTTGTTTAAATATTTGATTAGATTCTTAATGTCTTTTACTATTTAACTTTAAGGTCTACATATGTATGTAATCAAAACATGTTATATAATATACATGCTATGCATGTAATGATGCTATGCATGTAATGAAAGATTGATATGGTGTTTTTTGTTCAACTAATATTGGATGAACTTATTTATTTTACATCGATTGTAATGAAATCCCTGTGAACTCTCAGTGTCTTCCTTGGTATAACCAGCACTAAGCAAATGTGGATAAAGTGTCTTGCTCAGGGACACAACACTTATGGGCATGGCGGGGATCGAACCCATGACTTTCTGATCATGGTCCAACGCTCCACCACTAAACCACAGCTCTCCATAGTTGATAATGGGGCCAATGCTCCACCACTAGACCACAGCTCTCCACAGTTGATCACGGGGCCAACACTCCACCACTAGACCACAGCTCTCCACAGTTGATCATGGGTTCAACGCTGCACCACTAGATCACAGCTCTCCACAGTTGATCATGAATCCAACGCTGCACCACTAGACCACAGCTCTCCACAGTTGATCATGGGTCCAACGCTCCATCACTAGACCACAGCCCAGCGTTTTTTTTCCTTCTTTGGACGGGTCTGGTAAACGGACCCGTTCCCAATCGCCAAAAAATAGCATTTTTCCCAATTTTGAGTAAAAAAAAAAAAAAAAAAAAAAAAAATCCCAATTCCAGATTATCTTCCCAAAATTGTAAAATGTTTTAGAATAATCTTCTTAATAAAGTTTTTTACCAGGGTTTTCGACGTTTCTTCTGCTTTTCTGTGTAATTTTTTTTTCCCAATTCTGAGAAAAAATGCGTGTTTTTTCCCAATTTGACCATTCCCAAAATGGTGGAAAAAAAACGCTGACAGCCGCCCACAGTCGATAATGGGTCAAACGCTCCACCTCTAGTCCACAGCTCTCCACAGTTGATCATGGGTCCAACACTTCACCACTAGACCACAGCTGTCCACAGTTGATCATGGGGCCAATGCGCCACCACTAGACCACAGCACTCCACAGTTGATCATGGCTCCAATGATCCACCACTAGACCACAGCTCTCCACAGTTGATCATGGGTCCAACGCTGCACCAATAGACCACAGCACTCCACAGTTGATCATGGGTCCAACACTCCACCACTAGACCACAGTACTCCACAGTTGATTATGGGTCCAGCACTGCACCACTAGACAACAACGTTCCACAGTTGATCATGGGTCCAATGCTCCACCACTACACCACAGTGCTCCACAGTTGATCATGGGTCCAACACTGCACCACTAGACCACAGTGCTCCACAGTTGATCATGGGTCCAGTGCTCCACCACTAGACCACAGTGCTCCACAGTTGATCATGGGTCCAACACTGCACCACTAGACCACAGTGCTCCACAGTTGATCATGGGTCCAACGCTCCATCACTAGACCACAGCGCTCCAGTTATAAATAAGAATAAAAATGTATGAATGTTTTTTTTGCAGTATCAAGGACACCTTGAGAGTTCCTCCAGATCATACATTCGGTATCTTGCTCAAGCCTGACGAGTATGGTGCAGGGGACCTCCTCCACTATCGGGGCCCGGGGCAGTATCTGCGGGCCAAGGAGAGGCAGAGGGGTGTCCTGGCAGCCATTAGGCAGCATCTGAAGAAGTCAAACTATCACAACTTTCAGGATCTGCTCGCAGCGTTTAAACACTATGATAAGGTGTGTAATATATTGTCATATTTAAAGGGACACACGGCAATCTTGATTTTTAAAAACTCACAGCGTCCCGTTAGTTTTTCTCTTAACTTGCATTTGTTCAATCAATAATATTAATTGTTAGAATAGTTCAAAGCAAATTATTTTTGCATATTACTAAATATTTATAATATTGCACCAGTAATATATTTAAAAATTTGGTAAAATAGTGAAGAAAATTGAAATCTCAGTTTTTTTATTTAATTATATGCAAGCAGTTTTAAAGTCAAAATGGCGCAGGATAACTAAATCGAGGAGCAAATTTTAATATTTGAATAAAACTCAAGATTGCCATGTGTCCCTTTAAAAGCCATATTCAAAAAGATTTTTTGTTTGATTTGTTTGATTTTTTTTGTAAAGCCTTGTTAGGCAGAAGAGTAGGTGCGTTTAAAGGGACACATGGTAATCTTGGTTTTTATAAAACTGGCGGCGTCATGTTAGATTTTCTAAATAATTTTCAATCATTAATAATAATCATAAGAATAGTTAAAAGCAAATTGTTTTTGCATATTACTAACTGTGTATTATAATGCATGAATAATATAATAAAATCTATGGTAGAATTTTCAAGAAAAATTGAAAAAATTGAAAACCCAAAATTATATTTAATTCTAATACACCCGCACTATATAGCCTAGTTTAAAATATCTTGTTATATTCAACGATATATCACTGTAACGTTTGCAACGTTAGGAGAGTGAGCAAGGCAATGCGACAGATAGCACTGTAACGTTTGCAACGTTAGGAGAGTCAGCAAAGCAATGCGAAAGATAGCACTGTAACGTTTGCAATGTTAAGAGAGTCAGCAAGGCAATGCGAAAGATTTCAGATGTGTGCATTATTTTCACATTTTAGGGGTATTACAATAGAAATAGAACATCGTGAATTATCTTGTAATATATCACGGTTTGTCGTTCGTGATGTTCTATTTCTTAATTATATGCAAGCTGGTTTCAAGTAAAAATGGTACTGGATAAATAAATGGTGGTACTAACTGTACTGCTTGATAAAAACTTCAGAAGAAAAGTGGGTAACTTGGATGATGTGTAGGTATGCAGGTACATTAAACAAGTTGTCTGTTATCTCTTATAAGACGTTGTATATCTTCTGACATGGCAAACCAAAAAATCACAGCTCTGTTTCTAAGTCTCTCACTTTAAGATATAACTTTGGTTATTTGATTTAACATAACAGAGTTAATTGCAGAAGAGGACAGTGAAATTCACACATGACATGCTATTTTCAAATTAAAAAAACTACAGATGTTAATGCAAAACTACTATGACAAAAAAGCCCCTTTGTACAGACTTCTCAACCCCTGGCCAGATTTCAACGAAACTTGGCAGGGATGATCAGTACCAAGTCTAGTAATGTCTTCTTTTTTATTTGAAAGGGGGCTGTACACATGTATGTAAAATATCAAAATCATTAAAAAAGGCTCTGAAAAATGCCAGTGAGGGCTCCCACCTGAGATCTTCACCACGTGCACGTCGCTGTGTGAGCACTGATGACATTCGGGTTGCTGAATTGGAAGCACTTGATGTGGAGCAGCAGCTTGAGTGTCATATGACCGAGAGTGAAGATGTCTCCTGCGTCCCATCACAGCACATATCACCTGATGGCTACGCCGAAGTCGGAGGTCGGATGTCAGCAGTTGGAAGCAGAGAGACACCAACGCGTCAGCGTTATTGACGCTGCAGACAGAAGACGGAAGATATACAGGCCATCGGAGGGCATGCGCAGCACAGGGGTCATACTGTGATGGGTGTGGCCCCAAACTGGGCTACCAAAACTACACCAGCCCAGTAGTTTGTTTTGACCAACCACCGTAGCGGATGTCGTCCAGACCCTCCAGCTCACTGCCGCAGCGACAAAGTTCTACATAGAGCAGCAGCGACACGACACACTCAATGCAGTTACCGCACTCACTGACTCAGCACTACAGATACAATGCAGATATAACACCCAGCACTACAGATACAATGCAGATACAACACCCAGCACTACAGTCTACAGATACAATGCAGATACAACACCCAGCGCTACTATTGTACCCATCTCTTCAAGATACCTAACGGCTCATCGAGTAAGCTGGTGGAGGGACATTAAACCTTAGAATGGCACACACACACACACAGTGTGGGCTCGCATTATGTTGCTTTTTACCCGTGGGAATAGATTTACCTAACGTACGGTGATACAACACGTGGCTCAACCAAATTGCTTATAAATCTGGCAAAACGATTTGTTTAGCCATCCATCTGAATTTCTAATTGACCAGGTCGGAACATGGCAAACGTTCAGAGTACATGGCTATATTGGTTTTATGTACTAGTACTGTGCTTTTCAGTTTCAAAGAATTACATTTCACAGATAACTATATAAAAAATCTTACAGTCAAGTCTGTATTAAGAGACCACAAAAGAGAAGGACAATATAATAAATTGGTCTCTTAAAACAGGTGATCTCTAAATATAGGTGGATTTTACTTTAAAAGAATTCAAGCAAGAACTAAAATAGTGGTCATTTGAAATGGGGCCAAATAAAATTACATGTGTGGTTCCGGTTTCCCGACCGACCCCGTTTTTAAGGGCCGACCCTAAGCTCTAAATTTTATGCCAAAAAAGAAATATGTTTTTTTAATTACTTCTTTTACAAATTAAATTACGTTTGCAATCTGTTCCGTATCTGATCTCAACACATATGTATTTAAGTTAGTTTATTAGGTTTTAAAAGTATTGAGTAAAAAAAAACACAATATATTTTTAGAAAATAAAATGTTTTCCCTATCTACTTACCCTATTTTTTGTAAGTATTTAGTAAGAACCATACATACAATTTTCTTTGTACTGGGTGTTTTCTTAATAAAGGAGGGCTCTTGAACAAGGTTAGCCATATTATATATAATTTGAGTATTTCAATGAAACTTAGCAGAAACAAAGACCAGTTTTTAACGTCATACATAAAAAAAATTCCATTTTGCAGGATGGTTCCGGAAAGATTGACATGAACGAGCTACGTGAGGCATGTATACAGTTTCACCTACCTGTCGAGCCAGAGTTGCTATGCCAACTGATGGATTACTGCGATACGGACAGAGATGGACAGATCGACTATCTTGACTTCGCCAATTTCCTTAACTGGAGAGACAAGATGCCGTCCGGATTTGGTAAACACACTTTTTACCTGTCTTTGTTTTTTTCTGTCTTAAGTTTGCCATTATTACCAACATTTAAAACCGCAGAAGCACCGCAATGATTTGAATCAATTTGTTTATTTACATTATTTTCCCATCGCTATAATACCAGCAGTAACGTGACTCGGGAGAATGATAATAAATGATAATGATAACATGTGCAAGAGAAACAACCACCATTTTTAGACAATGAAATAGCCGTTTTTTATTTGGACACATTTGATGTATGCACTGTAGCTCCGCCTCTGTAAAAGACTAATTTTTGTCAACAGAAAAAAATCAAGTGAATGTAAACACATATAAAATATCTTTAATCAGGCTTAATTGTTATTGTTTGTTTGCAGACAAAAAATCGCCAGTTGCCGTGGACAGTTCCAGATCTTTGATAAAGGAGGAAGATTTGGTCCCCAAAACACCCCAGAGTGCGGAGAGCACCCCCAGACGTCTGCAGAAACAGATCGACATCGCCATTGGCGACCATCGAACAAGTGCGAGTATGATTAACGCTGTCATTGGCCCCCAAGGAATCACGACAAAGGGTGGGTATATGTTTAGTAATGGTGTCTCTTAACAGGAATCACAGTGTAATGTTGGTGTATGTGTAGTAATGGTGTCTCTTAACAGGAATCACAGTGTAATGTTGGTATATGTGTAGTAATGGTGTCTCTTAACAGGAAGCACAGTGTAATGTTGGTATATGTGTAGTAATGGTGTCTCTTAACAGGAATCACAGTGTAATGTTGGTATATGTGTAGTAATGGTAACTCTTAACAGGAATCACAGTGTAATGTTGGTATATGTGTAGTAATGGTGTCTCTTAACAGGAATCACAGTGTAATGTTGGTATATGTGTAGTAATGGTAACTCTTAACAGGAATCAGTGTAATGTTGGTATATGTGTAGTAATGGTGTCTCTTAACAGGAATCACAGTGTAATGTTGGTATATGTGTAGTAATGGTAACTCTTAACAGGAATCACAGTGTAATGTTGGTATATGTGTAGTAATGGTGTCTCTTAACAGGAATCACAGTGTAATGTTTGTATATGTGTAGTAATGGTGTCTCTTAAAAGGAATCACAGTGTAATGTTGGTGTATGTGTAGTAATGGTGTCTCTTAACAGGAATCACAGTGTAATGTTGGTATATGTGTAGTAATGGTGTCTCTTAACAGGAATCACAGTGTAATGTTGGTGTATGTGTAGTAATGGTGTCTCTTAACAGGAATCACAGTGTAATGTTGGTGTATGTGTAGTAATGGTGTCTCTTAACAGGAATCACAGTGTAAGGTTGGTATATGTGTAGTAATGGTGTCTCTTAACAGGAATCACAGTGTAATGTTGGTATATGTGTAGTAATGGTGTCTTTTAACAGGAATCACAGTGTAATGTTTGTATATGTGTAGTAATGGTGTCTCTTAACAGGAATCACAGTGTAATGTTGGTATATGTGTAGTAATGGTGTCTCTTAACAGGAATCACAGTGTAATGTTGGTATATGTGTAGTAATGGTGTCTCTTAACAGGAATCACAGTGTAATGTTGGTGTATGTGTAGTAATGGTGTCTCTTAACAGGAATCACAGTGTAAGGTTGGTATATGTGTAGTAATGGTGTCTTTTAACAGGAACCACAGTGTAATGTTGCTGTATGTGAAGTAATGGTGTCTTTTAAAAGGAACCACAGTGTAATGTTGGTATATGTGAAGTAATGGTGTATTTTAACAGGAATCGCAGTGTAAGGTTGATATATGTGAGGTCACTTCCTGAAAATGTGCTGCTGGGCACATGGTATATGCATCTTTCCAGTCTTCATGAAGATATATTGCATAATTCTTACTATATATACAAAAGGCCAGGTCTAATTTGTCAGAAAAAATGAATTGGCTCTTTTTTTCACAAACAATATAATTATACCGGTAGCTAGGTCATGAAGTACAATTTCATAAAAAGATAGAAGGTTAAAATGGCATTATACTCATTTCTTGACTGTATTAGCATACATGGTTTGTTCAAATGTGCTGCCAAACATTGTTCAGGGCGCATGTGCAATTTTATAAATACGTACATAAGTTATATATAATTAGAACTGGAATTTTAGTGGTAAATAACAATACCTTACTTTTCAAAATCGGTTGAGGAATAAATATTTAACAGCCAAAATGCTTTTTGGTGGGACTTTTTTCATGTAAATTCCTTGTTGCTGGGCAGCAGAAAATTAAGAAATCTCAAATAACTTTCGTTAGCCCTAATATTTTGCTATAAAACTTCCTGAGTGTCTTAATGTACATCCAACACACTGAAACCAGTTTTGGATAAAACTTCTAAAAAAATATATTTTATCAAATTTTGATGCAGCAGAGTTTTGCATTGAAAATGCCCTATCCAAAACAATTTTCGTAAGTGATTTTTTTAATTTCTCAATCGATTTTGAAAAGCAAGGTGTTTTTATTTACCACTAAAAATTTCTTGATTCAAAGATATACATTTTATTCAGGTCCGAGTTGAATTTTGTCTTAAAAATCAAAAAAAACTTTGGCTGAAACAAGCGCCCCAAATAATAGAGTAGTGTTGTGGAAGTTTGTATCACCTCGAGTGGTCATGCCAGATCTGCAGGATCTCGTGAGAGGTTTTCTTCTAAAACAATACATCAGTCTGACAAGTTTATATCTTTCGCATCTGTATCATGAACATTTGTATGATTGCTCATCCAAATAATTGATTCGTTATCGCAGATTACCGACGTTACGGAGTGCCGACCATCAGGTCCGATCTGTCTGCACCGAGAATCAAGCGTGTCGATGACAGGAAGAACTATGGAGATGAGTCGAACGCGTTCGGTCTAGTGAATCCATCAATATTTAGTCAGAAAGGCGTTTATGAGAAAGATTTCTTGTTACCAAGGTCTAAAGAAGAGGTATGTGAAGTTTGTCTTATGTTCTATCTTATTTAAAAAAAGAAAATTATCGATGAAGTTTTTGTTTTTGTTTTAATGTGTTGTGTTGCTGACACAGGATTTTGTAAGTGAGTACATGTAGGTAGATACGTAGACAAATATTTTTTGGATTCAGCCCATCACTGTTTTAACGGTTTTAAGTTTTCATTTTTTATATATATGTATTAACATCAATGGTGCATTGGACCCTCAATTTGTTTTTCTTCTGAAGATGGTTAGAACCTTATGAAACTTAAGGAAAATATTCTGAATACTATTGTAACTCAGTTAGCATATGGAGGAGTGAATGTGAGACTGTTGTAACTCAGTTAGCATATGGAGGAATGAATGTGAGACTGTTGTTACTCAGTTAGCATATGGAGGAGTGAATGTGAGACTATTGTAACTCAGTTAGCATATGGAGGAGTGAATGTGAGAATGTTGTAACTCAGTTAGCATATGGAGGAGTGAATGTGAGACTGTTGTAACTCAGTTAGCATATAGAGGGGTGAATGTGAGACTATTGTTACTCAGTTAGCATATGGAGGAGTGAATGTGAGACTATTGTTACTCAGTTAGCAAATGGAGAAGTGAATGTGAGACTATTGTTACTCAGTTAGCATATGGAGGAGTGAATGTGAGACTATTGTAACTCAGTTAGCATATGGAGAAGTGAATGTGAGACTATTGTTACTCAGTTAGCATATGGAGGAGTGAATGTGAGACTGTTGTAACTCAGTTAGCATATGGAGGAGTGAATGTGAGACTGTTGTAACTCAGTAAGCATATAGCGGGGTGAATGTGAGACTATTGTTACTCAGTTAGCATATGGAGGAGTGAATGTGAGACTATTGTTACTCAGTTAGCATATGGAGAAGTGAATGTGAGACTATTGTTACTCAGTTAGCATATGGAGGAGTGAATGTGAGACTATTGTAACTCAGTTAGCATATGGAGGAGTGAATGTGAGACTGTTGTAACTCAGTTAGCATATGGAGGAGTGAATGTGAGACTATTGTAACTCAGTTAGCATATGGAGGAGTGAATGTGAGACTATTGTTACTCAGTTAGCATATGGAGGAGTGAATGTGAGACTATTGTAACTCAGTTAGCATATGGAGGAGTGAATGTGAGACTATTGTAACTCAGTTAGCATATGGAGGAGTGAATGTGAGACTATTGTAACTCAGTTAGCATATGGAGGAGTGAATGTGAGACTATTGTAACTCAGTTAGCATATGGAGGAGTGAATGTGAGACTGTTGTAACTCAGTTAGCATATAGAGGGGTGAATGTGAGACTATTGTAACTCAGTTAGCATATGGAGGAGTGAATGTGAGACTATTGTAACTCAGTTAGCATATGGAGGAGTGAATGTGAGACTATTGTAACTCAGTTAGCATATGGAGGAGTGAATGTGAGACTGTTGTAACTCAGTTAGCATATGGAGGAGTGAATGTGAGACTATTGTAACTCAGTTAGCATATGGAGGAGTGAATGTGAGACTATTGTTACTCAGTTAGCATATGGAGGAGTGAATGTGAGACTATTGTAACTCAGTTAGCATATGGAGGAGTGAATGTAAGACTATTGTTACTCAGTTAGCATATGGAGGAGTGAATGTGAGACTATTGTTACTCAGTTGGCATATGGAGGAGTGAATGTGAGACTAATGTAACTCAGTTAGCATATGGAGGAGTGAATGTGAGACTGTTGTAACTCAGTTAGCATATAGAGGGGTGAATGTGAGACTATTGTTACTCAGTTAGCTTATGGAGGAGTGAATGTGAGACATGTAACTCAGTTAGCATATGGAGGAGTGATGTAACTCATTTAGCACATGGAGGAGTGATTGTGAGACTGTTGTAACTATATATACATAAAGAATGAGATACAATAGTGTGGCATTCTGTGAGCCCTTGGAGCATTTATAAAATTTACATTTCATTACCTGGTCCCGACAATTCTTTTAAGCAATGGGAAAGCTTATATAAGCAGGATTTTATAACGGATATTTCGACATCAAAACACGTTTAAAAACATGTGTTTAATTTAAAAAATTAGATAGCCTGTTTAAAATGACTTATTAAATATTTTAATTTTACAATATGCAGATTTTTAAGCCGAAATTAAGGTTTTATTTCATACCCCATCCAACCCTGTTTTCGCTTCTTGGAGAAGGAGTTGGATGGGGTATGAAAGTTAATACTCGGAACACGTAATGTCCTTCAGAACCTTTTAAATCAATAAAAAGCACATTAACAATTTAGAAAAAACAACATATAAATGTACTCTTACAACTGACTAGGTTTATAATTACAAACTACATGTATATATATTTTTGGGAGTTTTTCTTTTCTTTTTTCAGTCAAGCCTACCATTGTCTGTTATGCTACCCTTCATGATTCCATCGATGTGAACATGGCCTGTTTTTAGATAAATAGTTAGCTAAAAATTAAAAAGAAAAAGCAACAAAGACTTAATAGAACAAAAAGATACGAGTGATTGTTTTCTGCAAAGTTTAAATTTAGTATTAAATTTATTAAAATAATATGTTAAAGGGACAATGTCCGTAACTTTAAGCATATAAAACAGACACTTATTATGTTCGCAAACATTACACACTAAACAGTATTGAATATTTACTAATTAAAAGCAAGATTGTTTGGCGGAATTCAATCGCAGTACAAAAAAAAGAATAACCGCTTCGGGCGTTTGAACTCGCAGTCCAAACTAAAATTACACTCGCGGTAATGATAGTGAGAGTGTGAAATAGCCACATCGCTCCCAACTGAGCTAACCGGGCTGTACATATTACACAATACATACTATGATTGAAATGGAAGTCACGTGATCGCAGAAAGGGTAAATATGGTGGGTCCCACTTTATTTACAAATAATAATTAAAAGCTTCTTTTTTTCAAACTTGCCAATGTATTACTTCAGACTTCTTAGGGTCAATGCTCAAGTTTTCATGTATATATTTCACTGAATAAAAGTCAGACGGTTATTTGGTTGTGCTCAATATCTGCTTACTTACGGACAGTGTCCCTTTAAGAGTGAATTCATGTTCAGCTTCTTTTAAATTATGGTAATAATTAAAAAAAAAAATCATGAATTTGGAACATGTTTTTTTTGAAAAAGATTTTACGAATTATTGCTGTTTACATTAATAGTTTATACATGAAATAAAAATGTAAACAAATAAACAGATGTGTTTATTGTGACTGTATTTATTAATTAATTAAAAACAAAGAGAGGGATAGTTCAAAGTATTTAGTTATAGAATTGGAAGGAAAAAAATTAAAAAATAAAAAAATGTAGCAAAGTAACAAATTGTTTAATGATGGATTCGGGTAAGTTTCGATGTTGTTTGATGTACAAGATTCCTAAATGTTATAATGTTTTCTGTCGGTCTCGTCTGCCCCCTTTTTTTGTTTGAATTTAATGTTTTATTTCACCAGATTTACATTTGTAAG
Organism: Cyrtodaria siliqua; assembly: GCA_037043455.1. NCBI lineage: Eukaryota > Metazoa > Mollusca > Bivalvia > Adapedonta > Hiatellidae > Cyrtodaria > Cyrtodaria siliqua. The sequence continues at coordinate 21,651 of JAWPHD010008499.1, read as the reverse complement.
TCATATCACAGATACCAGATATCACAGATACCAGATATCACACAGATATCACAGATACCAGATATCACAGATACATCACAGATACCAGATATCACAGATACATCACAGATACCAGATATCACAAATACCAGATATCACAGATATCATAGATATCACAGATATCACAGATACCAGATATCACCCAGATATCACAGATACCAGATATCACAGATATCACAGATACCAGATATCACAGATATCATAGATATCACAGATATCACAGATACCACCCAGATATCACAGATACCAGATATCACCCAGATATCACAGATACCAGATATCACAGATATCACAGATACCAGATATCACAGATACCAGTATAAAAAAAATCTTATATGTCTATTGATTTAATTTGTTGTCATTTTGAGATACATAAACATGATTTGTACAACACAGCATCAGTCAGTGTTATTTTCTAGGGCATTGTACATGTCATATATTATTTCATTCATGGTATGTTTTTTGGATATAAAATATCAAAAATGTATTGAATTTTGACCTTTTTTTTTTGTAAAGGTGGGCTGGGGTATGGGGGCTACTATCATGGTTGATAATTTATCTTCTTTTGTTCATTAGCTTTGTACACTTACATTAATCTGATTTATAACTCTCTACAAATGAAATGAAAATGAATTGAAGAAATGTGTAAAATATTTTGACCTTTTCAAATGATTAAAGGGAGCTGCAAATATATGAAGAGTTGTGTAAATATTTGAGTTCCTGTAAAATTGACACGTGCTATAGCACCGTCAGTCATTCCCATCTCGCTGAAACATCCAAGGTACATTGATTCAGGCCTGTAGCCCTGCAGCTTTGAAATTTAACCGAGGCAAATCCCTTCCTAGTTGGCTTTGGGGTCATGCCACCTTGAAAAGAAAATTGGTTTCTACATGAGATTTCCTACATTTGAGTGCTTTCCTGGGCCAGAAGTTAGATAATTATATTTAAGATGCTTTAATTGAGCGTATTTGATATTCCGTTAAAACGGCTACTTTAGTGTTTGGTATCTTCCCAAAATTCTACCGAGGCCGGTGTGCCTCTGCGTAGCTACGGGCCTCTGATTTTGAGTAAATTAGTATGATCTGAAGAAAAAAAGACATTCCAAAGTTGTCGTTTGTATACATGGTTCTATTTCATTGTACACCTGTTGTTTGTATAAACATGTTATTGAATGTGCAGAAAATTATCAAATAAATGATTAATGTATTTAAGAAATGGATTGATGGGTGTTTGCATGAATAAATTAATTGATGTGAATGACCTTGACCTACTTTGTTCATTTAACATTTAAGACACTTACATTGTACATAAATCTACATGACAGGTTCAAGCCACAAGTGAAGGCTCGCATGGCGCAGTCCGTAGTTCAGCGTATTTGTAACCTTAGGCCCCGGGTTCAATCCTCCGTGGTGCCACTGAGTTTCGTCGGTGTGTTCTTGGGGAAGACACTTTCCCTTAGCCTCGTCCGACGGATGGGGATGTAAACCGGGTGGTCAGGTGTATCGGTCTATCCTTCGAGCACATTAAAGAACCATAGGAATCTATTCGATAATAAGAGTAGGGCACGGTTCTACCCTTCCCCTCTCTCTGGGGCGGCTCTAAATAACCTATACTGTGTTGATGAGCCGTTAAACAACATTCAATTCAACCCATAAGTAGGTCAATGTGAATTGAATAACCTTCACCTATTCTTCAGACTCTGTTAATTTAGTGGATTTTCAGCACAATAACAGCCATACTGTTCAACTTTATACACACTATTATAAATATCTACATGGCAGCAACATGTTCCTACTAAAACAAGGTCAGTGACCTTGACATACTTTCTTGAAAAAAAATTATGAGACCGACAGTGCTAAAGCGGGGCATCTGTGGACACATTTTTTTTTTTTAAATATTAATTGATCCTGCTTAAATACAAATAAACAAACATAAAAATTATGTGAGAATGTTAGAAGCTTTACAAGTGAAAAATCGTTTGTCTGTCTATATTTAATATATATCGAGTGAAAATTAGCCCAATAACAAAGTCTCCCAGCCCGATAACAAAGTCTCCCTATTTCAAGTCCTAATCTCCTTATTTCTGAGACCAGTCTCTCTACTTGGACTGTCAGAATTGTTAATTAGGCTACCGTATACACCCATATAATCACTCGTCAGAATTGTTAATTAGGCTACCATATACACCCATGTAATCACTCCACCCCACTATTAAGCGCTCCCCCCCACCCGTTTTCAAATTGGGGCGTTTATATGAGGTCTTAACAATTTCTTTTTAAAAAACACGTAATTATTAGGTCTAGTTTAGAGAAAATACTCTTGCCAATAAATAGCCTGACTTCGTTTAGAGAAAATACTCTTGCCAATAGCCTGACTTCAGGTCTAGATTAGAGAAAATACCCTTGCCAATAGCCTGACTTCAGGTCTAGATTAGAGAAAATACTCTTGCCAATATCCTGACTTCAGGTCTAGATTAGAAAAATATCTCCCACAAAGTAGTTTAGAGGTATAATATGTTTTTTATGGTCTCATGTAAACGCCCCCTTTCTGGGAAATGCAATGACCCTGGGCGCGTTGAAGGGGGTGTATACGTTATATTTTTTTGTGTGACTTATTTTTATTTAATATTTCTTTTGATCATTGTGCCAAGTTTATGTTTTTAATTTAAATATTTTAAAACTTTCTTTCCAGATTCGATCCATTTTCACCGATGTCGGCATTAAAATGACTGGACAAACATTCGAGAACCTGTACGAGGCTGCTGCCAAGCAACACCCCAAGGGTTTCGTCAGCGTAGAATCATTTAGAGGCATTCTGGACGACCTGCAGGCTTATAAGATAGAAACTGGGGAACACGCTCTAGCATTATGAGATATCCTCTTGTAGACATTATAAAAATTGGAATTTGTTTATTTGAAGAAATGGTGTTATTCAAGAAAGTTGAATTATTTAATATTGAAATGTTATGCAAAAGATTGTAAAATAATCATTATTGCATTTGAGAGAATAAAATTAAAAAATTTTGGTTAAAAATCCAAGATTTAAGTTTAGCAAAAATAAAATAAGAAATGGTTACTTCACTTTTATAATGCAAATACTCTCTAAGTGCAATTTTGATGATAGTTGTTCAAGCTAATGTAGCTGCATGTCCGTAGCCAGCCCTGAACTTTAACCAAAGCAGATCCCTTTCTGTGGAGGTACGGTGGTATGCACCCTCCAAACCACCCACACTCCAATATATTTTTATGATTTCTTCATGCATTTAAGTGCATGCCCCTGACAAGATTTCATTTTGAAGTGAGACGTGTGTCAATGTTTGATAATAATTATTTATCATATATGTAAAGTGTGTCACATTCCCAAAATTCTACCGACGTAACTGCCTCGGTGTGCCTCAGTGTAGCTACGGTCCTGAGCTGTACGAGCGAATCTAGCAGTAACGTTTTCATTAAGCTCACATCAACTATAGAGATATGGGCCTGAGCTGTATGAGCGAATCTAGCAGTAACGTTTTCATTAAGCTCACATCAACTATAGAGATATGGGCCTGAGCTGTATGAGCGAATCTAGCAGTAACGTTTTCCTTAAGCTCACATCAACTATAGAGATACGGGCCTGAGCTGTATGAATGAGCGAATCTAGCAGTAACGTTTTCATTAAGCTCACATCATATATAGAGATACGGGCCTGAGCTGTATGAGCGAATCTAGCAGTAACGTTTTCATTAAGCTCACATCAACTATAGAGATACGGGCCTGAGCTGTATGAGTGAATCTAGCAGTAACGTTTTCATTAAGCTCACATCATATATAGAGATACGGGCCTGAGCTGTATGAGCGAATCTAGCAGTAACGCTTCATTGAAGCTCACATCAACTTTAGAGTTATAGAAGTTGTCTGAACGACATACAGCTTCATATTTATTTTCCATTATAAATTACATTTAGAGAGCGTTTGTAGGAATGGTTTATATCTGTCTCTGGGATAAGTGTGGTTCTTGTGTTTTACATTGATAGACAAACACACAGTTCGTGTGTTTGAAGCCTTAGGTCCTAATTTGTTACTATACAGCGTTAAAAATTATTTGAAATTCTGCAAATCGTGTACATAGGATCTTTTGTGAAAAATAACAAAATAATATGATATTTTCTAAAAAAAATTACAAAAAACATCCCAACAAAAATCTCTCAGATCATTGGGAAAATATTATAATAATTGTGAAGAAAAGTATTTGATGTTGGTTCCCTAAAGGGAAGTAAAAAACTGGATTTTAAAATAGCCTAGATGGATTCTGTTGCAACATTTTTTTATCGTACGTATACCAATGCTTATGATGTCAAAATCAGCATTAAAACTTAAATGTATCTTCCATTTAATGATCAAAATATTTACTATTTAAAACACACAGATCTTTTATCGGTTATGATCAGAAGGTTTGTTTTACTTTTAATCTGAGTGATTACACATATTAAATGTTATGGCCAATGTATTGACTCATATATTACTTCTTGTATTATGGTACGGTAAGAACAGTCTATTAAATCATTTAGAATTTTTTGTTTAGAAATTACCATATCAGAAAGTCAAGATACTCAATACTCAATGAGTAATGCAAACACTTAAAATATTAACAGTGAGTCCTTTATAGGAGACACTCAATGTGTTCTCAGAACACAGCAAGTTCTACTTTTCGCTTAATATATTTTGAGGGTTTGCATTGCTCACTGACTATTGAGTTTCTTGCCTTTCTGATATAGCAATTCTAATAAAAAAAAATAATTCTAAAATGATTTAATAGACTGTCAAGGATGTAAAACGATACGCACAAATTACAGTACATGCATGGCTGATGTTCATTTACGTGATATACATTTATTCTGACAGTTCATACTATTATTGTAACGTGGAATGGGCAGCATTATGTTCCCTATAATAGCTTTAACCTTTGACCTTTGAGTATGAATCTGTAATACACAGCATTACAGTTATATGTTTAGGACATACATATGCAACGTATAACACAGCACAGCATTACAGTTATATGTGTAGATGGTTTTTAATACTGGCCTGATGCAACGTATAAAACAAGACAGCATTACAGTTATATGTGTAGATGGTTTTTAATACTGGCCTGATGCAACGTATAACACAGCACAGCATTACAGTTATATGTGTAGATGGTTTTTAATACAGGCCTGATGCAACGTATAAAACAAGACAGCATTACAGTTATATGTGTAGATGGTTTTTAATACTGGCCTGATGCAACGTATAACACAGCACAGCATTACAGTTATATGTGTAGATGGTTTTTAATACAGGCCTGATGCAACGTATAAAACAAGACAGCATTACAGTTATATGTGTAGATGGTTTTTAATACAGGCCTGATGCAACGTATAACACAGCACAGCATTACAGTTATATGTGTAGATGGTTTTTAATACAGGCCTGATGCAACGTATAAAACAAGACAGCATTACAGTTATATGTGTAGATGGTTTTTAATACAGGCCTGATGCAAAGTGTAAAACAAGACAGCATAAGTTATTTGTTTAGATGTTTTTTACTATATGTATGATGCAAAGTGTAAAACAATGCAGCATTAGCTTTTTGTTTTATAAAAATTATTTTAATACACACATATGCAATGTGCATGTATATTACAGTTATTTGTTTAAATCATTTTTAATAGATGTGTGATGCAATGTATAAAACAATACAGCACTGAAGTTATTTGTTTAGATGAATTTTAATACATGCATGATGTTCAATATAAAACAACACAGCATTGAAGTAACGCGTTTAGATGGTTTTTAGTACATGTACAAACATATGCAAAGTATAAAACCACACAGCATTAACCTTACATAATATTATAAGACAAATGTTTTAAATTTTGTGAAACGTGATATTACTTCATATGTAAATTTTATATGTTAGATGTTATTTGTTACGAATCTTTTTTATGAATCCGTCCATTTTGATGCGAATTTAATACTGTTAGTGCTTGCTGGCGTGCATTATGATACACAAATATGGCCCTGTGTGCCATGTACACAAATATGGACCTGTGTGCCATGTACACAAATATGGCCCTGTGTGCCATGAACACAAATATGGCCCTGTGTGGCATGTACACAAATATGGCCCTGTGTGTCATGTACACAAATATGGCCCTGTGTGCCATGTACACAAATATGGCCCTGTGTGCCATGTACACAAATATGGCCCTGTGTGTCATGTACACAAATATGGCCCTGTGTGCCATGTACATAAATATGGCCCTGTGTGCCATGTACACAAATATGGCCCAATGTGCCATGTACACAAATATGGCCCTGTGTGCCATGTACACAAATATGGCCCTGTGTGCCATGTGTTACACTGAATTTATTTAAGTAGTAGAAATAGTTGTGCGTATGAGGTCTGCACATACCCCTGAGATTAAAAAAACAAATGGGTTTGGTAGCGTTATTTTTTTGGTGTTTGTGGGAAGGGGTTTGGGGATTGATTGTTTAAAAATTGAACCCCGCTAATCTCAATGAACCCCACTAATCTCAAATCTAAATATTAAAGCATTATATTGGTCCTACGACTTGTGGTGAATGAAATATCTGCTCAGTTTGAGCAGTAATTCAGTATTTCAGCAGTGAATTATCAGCAATGAAGTGTCGATTCTTACAGCTGTCGGAGATGTACAGTACTGGTTCCACCTAGGAAAAGTGTGGTCTGCCTCCACTACAAAAAAAATTGACCGTCATACATAACCTTACATGTGTTGAAAATGATGTAAAACACCATACAAACAAAACAAAGCAACAGCATGAAGCTAGTAGACCCCTTAAAGAGAGTATTGTTATAGTTGATGGTAGGAAGGAATCATATTGTTTGATAATAGTGTAGGGATAGTGGATATTACTATAAAGTTTTTAATCACAGCACTCGAAAAAACACAAAAAAGCAACAAAAGTTTAGAAAATCTTTTTCTTTCATATTGTAAATCTGTGATTAGTTTCATAATCTACACAGGTGCTGATTATACATTATTTCCTAAGGGTCTTGCTCTTCTGACATATTGATATCGCGAAAACACATTTGCCCTACTTGAGAAGGGCTTGCTGATTTAATATGCCCTTTTATGCATTTCCAGCTTGTTCTTTGTGTATTTTTTAATAATTATATTTATTGGTTTGCGTTTAGAAGAATCAGCATTATTATAAAAATATTAGCTTTAATTATATGAATTATTTTAAGCGGGTGTAAGTCGAAGTTTTCCGAAAAACTGATCTACATCTTATTGTTTACATGTTCAACTGTTCCATTAACCCTCAACCCGCTAAGCGCGACTATAGTAGCCTTTGCCTCCATTGTAAACCAGATCAGCTTGCGAGTAACTCTTTCACATAAATGGAATTGTCTTAATTCAAAGAAAGAACAGTCCATTATATATATTTAGCGGGTTAAGGGTTAATTTTGTAAATTTTGTAAATAAATGTTTCTGTACCATATTTATTCTGTTGGCAAATACATAAACCTGTAATATATAATTATAATTATATATATAACAGAGAAATATAGAATTGTATGATTGGAATAAAATCATATATTTTCACTGCAGTCAGACAAAACTAAATCTTGAGATAAAGTCTTAAATTTTCAGAAAAAGATTTATGGTGAAATCTGGAATTGTTTTCCTTTATATATTGCATTGTACTCTTTAAATGTGCTATTATATAAATGTTTTTTACTATAATTTTCTATTCATATTTATGTAAGTTTTCTTTTATCATTCAAATTTCTGTGATACAATAGAATAGATTGTTGTAGGGATCATAACACCAAATCAGAAGGTGGCATTACGAGGATGCATCCACGTGTGAGAGAGTTGCCATTGCTTCTGTCTGAATAGAATACAGTTGTAGGGATCATTGTCATGGAGGATAACACCAAATCAGAAGTTGGCATTACGAGGATGCATCCATGTGAGAGAGTTGCCATTGCTTCTGTCTGAATGAGCACTTTTTCTACGTCAAAAAATTGTTTAAAAATGAGAAACTACACTTTAGAGACATACCGTATTAAAAGTGCCATTTCTCGATTTACTGCAGAAAGCTTCCACTTAAATAACTTGTCTCTCGGAAGTCTGATGCCAAAAATTAACTTTGGTATTAATACTCACCTACTTAGTGTTATATTCACCATACTTACTGCCCATCACTCCATCGATCATTTCATACACGGATGTCATCTGTACAGTATAATAAAGTAGTAACTGTTACGGGTGAACAATTTTATAAATTTAAAAAGGAAATTAATTCGGAATTGCACATCAATTAAATGAATTGGGTAATATTATATAAAGTTCACTTTGATGCCAATTTTAGTGCTTGATAAAAACTTCAAGATTGCCAAGTGTCCCTTTAAAGAGATATTTAAGTTTACTTTTTATTCTTGAAAAACAACTATCATTTTATAATCATTTTATTTTTTATTGTGCGAAGTCGGAGAAAAGCTCTAATGAACTTACGATTGTTATTTTTTTTAAATGTCTTTAAATTAAATGTTGTTCCTTTACATAACATAAATGCTGTGATACTCTTTGATCAATAGTCACTTTTGAATTTTGTTGCACTTCATTTAAACAACATAGCTGCCTTTTCTGAAATTTCTGTTTACAAGTGTTTATGTTTTTGCATGTAATTGCAATTTGATGTATAGATGAATAAACAATAATACAAATGAAATATTTTTGTTATCTTTTCAAATTACCAGACATTGAGTTGAATTGAATTGAATATTCAGTGGCTCATCAACACATTATCTGTAGTTATTTAGAGCCACCTCAAAGAGACTGATAGTTATTTAGAGCCACCCCATAGAGATTGGTAGTTATTTAGAGCCACACCAGAGGGACTCATAGTTATTTAGAGCCGCCCCAGAGAGACTGGTATTTATTTAGAGCCACCCCAGAGAGACTGGTAGTTATTTAGAGCCACCCCAGAGACTGGTAGTTATTTAGAGCCACCCTAGAGAGACTGGTGGTTATTTAGAGCCACCCCAGAGACTGGTGGTTATTTAGAGCCACCCCAGAGAGACTGGTAGCCATTTAGAGCCACCCAGAGAGATTGGTAGTTATTTAGAGCCACCGCAGAGGGACTGGTAGTTATTTAGAGCCACCCCACAGGGACTGGTAGTTATTTAGAACCACCCAGAGAGAATGTTAGTTATTTAGAGCCACCCCAGAGAGACTGGTAGTTATTTAGAGCCACCCCAGAGAGACTGGTAGTTATTTAGAGCCACCCCACAGGGACTGGTAGTTATTTAGAACCACCCAGAGAGAATGTTAGTTATTTAGAGCCACCCAAGAGAGACTGGTAGTTATTTAGAGCCACCCCAGAGAGACTGGTAGTTATTTAGAGCCACCCCACAGGGACTGGTAGTTATTTAGAACCACCCAGAGAGAATGTTAGTTATTTAGAGCCACCCCAGAGAGACTGGTAGTTATTTAGAACCACCCAGAGAGAATGTTAGTTATTTAGAGCCACTCCAGAGAGAATGTTAGTTATTTAGAGCCACCCAAGTGTGACTGGTAGTTATTTAGAGCCACCCCAGAGAGACTGGTAGTTATTTAGAGCCACCCCAGAGAGACTGGTAGTTATTTAGAGCCACCCCACAGGGACTGGTAGTTATTTAGAACCACCCAGAGAGAATGTTAGTTATTTAGAGCCACCCCAGAGAGACTGGTAGTTATTTAGAGCCACCCCAGAGAGAATGTTAGTTATTTAGAACCACCCAGAGAGACTGGTAGTTATTTAGAGCCACCCAAGTGGGACTGGTAGTTATTTAGAGCCACCCCAGAGAGACTGGTAGTTATTTAGAGCCACCCCAGGGTAGTTATTTAGAGCCACCCCAGAGAGACTGGTAGGATGTATACATATGACGGGAAACATGCCCGACTCTTACTATCTAACAGACATGCTCCGAGGATAGACTCCAGTCCACAGGACATTTTGCTTTGTTTTTTTCCTCATCCAACTTGAACCTCCGTGCCCAGGAAAGTAAGCCACTGCATCTAAAGGACTCCCACCACTATTATCTCCCTTGAATACTCATGCCCTACAGATGATGCTTTTCTACATTTTACGGGATACATTGATTTATCTTTACCGGGAGCTCAACTTGTGAGAGGGTTGATTCTTATAAATGACCATCATATATGGCCTAAAATGTGCTAAAGAAGATGTAAAACTGTCAATTTAATTCAAAAAAACTTTATACAATTCAGTCTAATCGATACAATGTCCACTTTCTTTTGCAACCGAGTATATATGGCTTAAAATGTGCTAAAATTGATGTAAAACACCGTTCAAACAATTGAATTCAATATTGTTTAACGGCTTGTCAACACAGTATAGGTTATTTAGAGCCACCGTAGAGGGGGGATGGATACATAGGAATCCGGGAACCCTGAGATTAGCCAGAGTCTCCATAAAACTTTAAAAACAACTATCGAGACAGCAAACGATAGGGTCGGTCATGATGGCCGATTTTTTGTGATAGAGGCAGACCACCTCCTTTTTTCCTAGTAGGTAGAACCATAAAACACCATTCAAACAAACAAAGGATCGAAACATGAGATTCATTCTGATTGAATGAGGATCGAAGCATGAGATTCATTTGGATTGAATGAGGATCAAAGCATGAGATTCATTTGGATTGAATGAGGATCGAAGCATGAGATTCATTCTGATTGAATGAGGATCAAAGCATGAGATTCATTTGGATTGAATGAGGATCAAAGCATGAGATTCATTTGGATTGAATGAGGATCGAAGCATGAGATTCATTCTGATTGAATGAGGATCAAAGCATGAGATTCATTTGGATTGAATGAGGATCGAAGCATGAGATTCATTCTGATTGAATGAGGATCAAAGCATGAGATTCATTTGGATTGTATGAGGATCAAAGCATGAGATTCATTTGGATTGAATGAGGATCGAAGCATGAGATTCATTCTGATTGAATGAGGATCAAAGCATGAGATTCATTTGGATTGTATGAGGATCAAAGCATGAGATTCATTTGGATTGAATGAGGATCGAAGCATGAGATTCATTTGGATTGAATGAGGATCGAAGCATGAGATTCATTTGGATTGAATGAGGATCAAAGCATGAGATTCATTTGGATTGTATGAGGATCAAAGCATGATAATCATTCTGATTGAATGAGGATCGAAGCACGAGATTCATTTGGATTGAATGAGGATCGAAGCATGAGATTCATTTGGATTGAATGAGGATCAAAGCATGAGATTCATTTGGATTGAATGAGGATCGAAGCATGAGATTCATTTGGATTGAATGAGGATCAAAACATGAGATTCATTTGGATTGTATGAGGATCAAAGCATGAGATTCATTTGGATTGAATGAGGATCGAAGCATGAGATTCATTTGGATTGAATGAGGATCGAAGCATGAGATTCATTTGGATTGAATGAGGATCAAAGCATGAGATTCATTTGGATTGTATGAGGATCAAAGCATGATAATCATTCTGATTGAATGAGGATCGAAGCACGAGATTCATTTGGATTGAATGAGGATCGAAGCATGAGATTCATTTGGATTGAATGAGGATCAAAGCATGAGATTCATTTGGATTGAATGAGGATCGAAGCATGAGATTCATTTGGATTGAATGAGGATCGAAGCATGAGATTCATTTGGATTGAATGAGGATCGAAGCATGAGATTAATTTGGATTGAATGAGGATCGAAACATGAGATTCATTTGGATTGAATGAGGATCGAAACATGAGATTCATTTGAATTGAATGAGGATCGAAGCATGAGATTCATTTGGATTGAATGAGGATCGAAGCATGAGATTCATTTGGATTGAATGAGGATCAAAGCATGAGATTCATTTGGATTGTATGAGGATCAAAGCATGAGATTCATTTGGATTGAATGAGGATCGAAGCATGAGATTCATTTGGATTGAATGAGGATCAAAACATGAGATTCATTTGGATTGAATGAGGATCGAAGCATGAGATTCATTTGGATTGAATGAGGATCGAAACATGAGATTCATTTGGATTGAATGAGGATCGAAACATGAGATTCATTTGAATTGAATGAGGATCGAAGCATGAGATTCATTTGGATTGAATGAGGATCGAAGCATGAGATTCATTTGGATTGAATGAGGATCGAAGCATGAGATTCATTCTGATTGAATGAGGATCAAAGCATGAGATTCATTTGGATTGAATGAGGATCGAAACATGAGATTCATTCTGATTGAATGAGGATCGAAGCATTAGATTCATTTGGATTGAATGAGGATCGAAGCATGAGATTCATTTGGATTGAATGAGGATCGAAACATGAGATTCATTTGGATTGAATGAGGATCAAAGCATGAGATTCATTTGGATTGAATGAGGATCGAAACATGAGATTCATTTGGATTGAATGAGGATCAAAGCATGAGATTCATTTGGATTGAATGAGGATCGAAGCATGAGATTCATTTGGATTGAATGAGGATCAAAGCATGAGATTCATTTGGATTGAATGAGGATCGAAACATGAGATTCATTTGGATTGAATGAGGATCAAAGCATGAGATTCATTTGGATTGAATGAGGATCGAAACATGAGATTCATTTGGATTGAATGAGGATCAAAGCATGAGATTCATTTGGATTGAATGAGGATCGAAGCATGAGATTCATTTGGATTGAATGAGGATCAAAGCATGAGATTCATTTGGATTGAATGAGGATCGAAGCATGAGATTCATTTGGATTGAATGAGGATCAAAGCATGAGATTCATTTGGATTGAATGAGGATCGAAGCATGAGATTCATTTGGATTGAATGAGGATCAAAGCATGAGATTCATTTGGATTGAATGAGGATCGAAGCATGAGATTCATTTGGATTGAATGAGGATCAAAGCATGAGATTCATTTGGATTGAATGAGGATCGAAGCATGAGATTCATTTGGATTGAATGAGGATCAAAGCATGAGATTCATTTGGATTGAATGAGGATCGAAGCATGAGATTCATTTGGATTGAATGAGGATCAAAGCATGAGATTCATTTGGATTGAATGAGGATCAAAGCATGAGATTCATTTGGATTGAATGAGGATCGAAACATGATAATCATGTTCAGTAATCATCTTCCATTATTTTTCATTTTTGCTCATCCCTATTCCCCATTCCAACCCAATATTACCTAAGCTGTTAAAGACGAAGGGTAATAAAACACTATTCATTCACCGAAATTCATTCTTTTAGTTTTTGTAACTTAGCGCTCTCCTGGTCGAGGGGTTAGCAATGTTAAACTTTAAACCTTCTTGTCTCTAACCGCTGCACGTTTGAATCCCACTGGGAGCTCAACGTGTAAGTGAGAAAGTGTTGATTTCTACAGGTGGTGGGAGTTCTACCCAGGAATAAGTGGGTGGTCTGCCTCTACCACAAAACAAGAGGCCCCAGTGGGCCTGTAGATGCTCTACTGGTATGATGTAATTCAAAAATATAAACATGATAGAGGCCAACCCAAGAAACATGTTTCCTGTATATAACTCTATGTAAACTTTGGGTTATCGTGGTGGCCATTTTGAATATTTGACGACAACGAAAAACACACACTTGATAGAGGCTAACAACAGGAACATGCATATGATATTTAACTAGAATGGAATAAGTGGTAATATGTTGTTTGATACATGTCCTTAAATTTGACCTAAGTTTAGCCATGGTGGCCATCATGGACGATTGGAGGCCCCAAAAACACAAATCTGAGGGGTACTAACCCACAGATCATTGTGATTAAGTTTCATCAAAATCCTTCAAGCGGTTTCAGAGAAGATGTCATTTTTAATGTTTTCCTATATAACTCTATGTAAACTTTGGGTCGCTAGGCGGCCATTTTGATTATTCGACGATAACGAAAAAACACAAACTTGATAGAGGCTAACCCAAGGAACATGTTTATGATATTTCACAAGAATGGAATAAGTGGTTTCGGAGATGTCGTTCGAAATTTCCTTAAATTTGACCTAGTTTAAGACATGGTGGCCATCTTGGATGACTGGCGGCCGCGAAAAAAACAAATCTGAGAGGGTCTATTCCAAATATCATGGTGATTAAGTTTCATCAAATCCTTCAAGAGGTTTCAGAGAAGATGACATTTTTAACCTTTTCCTATATAACTCTATGTAAACTTTGGGTCGCTGTGCCATTTTGATTATTCAACGATAAAGAAAAACACAAACTTGATAGAGGCCAACCCAAGGAACATGTATATGATATTTCCCAAGAATGGAATAAGTAGTTTTGGAGATGTCGTTTGAAATTGCCTTAAATTTGACCTAGTTTTAGCCAAGGTGGCCATCTTGGATGACTGGTAGCCGCCTAAAGATCATTGTAATGAAGTTTCATCAAAATCATCAAGCGGTTTCAAAGTAGATGTCATTTTTAGCCTTTTCCTATATAACTCTATGTAAACTTTGAGTTGCCGTGGCGGCCATTTTGATTATTCGACCATAACGAAAAACACAAACTTGATACAGGCCAACCCAAGGAACATGTTTATGGTATTTCACAATAATGGAAGGAGATGTCTTTTGAAAATTCCTTAAATTTGCCCTAGTTTTAGTGATGGTGGCCATCTTGGATGACTTTTGGACATGAAAAACACAAATCTGAGAGGGGCCCTCCCAAGTAACATTGTGATGAAGTTTCATCAAAATCCTTAAAGCGGTTTCAGAGGAGATGTCGATTTTATAAAATTGCTAACAGACAGATGGAAGACGGACGAAAAGTGATCCCATAAGATTGCCTGGCCTTTGGCCAGTAGAGCTAAAAATTGACCGTCATATACATGTATGGCCTAAAATGTGTTAAAAATGACGTAAAACACCATTCAAACAAACAAATCTTTTTTTAACATTTATTCTACAAATAAAATATATCACAGCACAATCACACTATTAAAAATATAAACATATAAAATAACAAATATAAACTCTGAAACAAATAACCGGCAGCACTCAGATAAAATAAATGCATTTTTTAAAGTTGCCACATAATTATGCAAACAGTATAAAAATATACGACAGATGATTTAGAAGTAAATAGAAAGTCTTTGTAACTTTTTAACATATTTGTGTTTTTTCATAAATTAATGAAATTAATTAAAGGTCAGTCTTTATACTTTAAAGGGACACATGGCAATCTTGATTTTTTAAAAACTCACGGTGTCCTGTTAGTTTTTCTCTTCACTTGCATTTGTTCAATCATTAATAGTAATTGTTAGAATAGTTCAAAGCAAATTATTTTTACAAATTACTGACTTTTTATATTAGTGCATCAATAATAAATTTAAAAATTTGGTGAAATAGTGAAGAAAATTGAAATCTCAATTTTTTATTTTATTTAATTATATGCAAGCAGTTTTAAAGTGAAAATGACATAGGATAAGTAAATTGAGGAGCAAATTTTAATGTTTGAATAAAACTCAAGATTGCCATGTGTCCCTTTAAGTAATAGATAAAGTCTGGTCTCCTACCCCTCTGCCTCTAGCGGGATTTGCGGTGGTTGTATTCTACCCCAGCAACCACACGGGGTGTCTACAGTCAAATAACCATCTAGACTTAAACTATAATACAAATATTCGTAACATATTGAATATTGAATTATGGTATATGGATGCATGCAAATCAAAATGTAACAATATACCAAAACATATACTTCTTTGAAAGAATTATCACCAATTCATTACTTTATTAATTAATAACAATTGATTCTCACCTTCCCAACCTACCATTCGTACCTAGATTATAATAAAGATCACAAACTCTACAAATCAATGTGTTATTAAAAAAGTTATGAAGACTTCAATTTATTTCTTACCCTCCTTCCTATATCAATATATCCTTTATCAATATAAATATACTAAAGGAAAAAAGAAATGCAACTTGTGAATTTACGCTATATATTGTATGTATTGAATTGAATTGGAGTTTTAAGGCGCACCAACACAAGAAAAGTTATATGGCACCTAACAGGAATGAACATGCCAGGCTCATCCTCCATGTACATCAAGATAAAATATGGAGGACGGGCCTAGAACCTTGTCACCTACAGAACTGCAGAGTTGCTGCAAATTCTATTGTAGACACTCCATTTACGCTGTAGCCACGTTTATTGTTTTTCTGCCACTGCTCTAGTGATAGGAGCGAGATGGGATCTGAAACAATGCAGGGGTCACGATGAAGACCTTTTAATGAGCGCGAACAAAAAATTATAAAATGAACATGAATTTTGGAGGGTATTCTACCCCTCTGTCTACCCCTCCAACGGGATCTGCAGTGGCCCTATTCTTTGCCACCAAACGGGGGCCCCCGGAACCACACGGAAAAATACTAAAACATCACATGACAAAAATATTATCCCTTCAAAGTTTCATTTATATTAACACATTGTTTGGCTCAAGCAGTTGAGCAAACTTAGTATGTAACATTCCGCAACTTGATTACATTAAATACAGTACTGAAATGGCTCAAATTTTCAAAACAGAACTTCAACAATTACGAATTTCGTGTAACAAAGTGTACTGTGGTTAAAAGTCTACAACAGCACAGTTTTGTCGTTTCTCTAACTAGATGCAACCTTTTTTATTACAAAACATCTTGGAATTTCTGTGGAATATTACGTGTAATTAAGTGTGCAGTATATAAATTATATAGCGGAAATTTCTGAGTTGCATTGCCTTTTTTCCTTTCGTGTATATAATTTGTGCAGTATATAAATTATATAGCAGAAATTCCCGAGTTGCGTTTCTTTTTACCTTTAGTGTATATAATATAATTTGTGCAGTATATAAATTATATAGCGGAAATTCCCGAGTTGCGTTTCTTTTTACCTTTAGTGTATATAATATAAGGCCACAAAAAATTAATTACCTGGTTCTCAGGCCACTTTTTCTGAGAAGAGATGCGGGCGGGCGCATTTTTTTTTACAATTTTACAGTGGTCAACAGACATGCGGGCGATTTTTTTTTTATCCAAACTTTAATTCCAATACATGTATTGATGCAAAATATCTCGAAATACATGTGCAATAACCAGTTGGATCAGCTCATCTCTATTGTCGATCATTACCTTATCATTTCTTCCCACTTATGCTTCTTTCAATCACAATAAGTCTGTATATTTGTATTAGATCAGGCATGAACTTCAATCGACTCGATGACACCGCCATTATTGCATGTTGTTGTGAAACTTTGTAGATTAGACGCTTGAATAAATCGCCTGTTCTGTAGCACCTACTAGTTCCAAGCGTCTCAAGCGTCTGACTCTCCTAGATTGGTACCCGTACGACTGCAACACTCACAAGATAGCGAGCAGAGCAGCAGATAGTCGGCCGCGCACCAGTCTACCCACAAGGGGATTCCCCTGAGGTAGTTGCATTCTCGAAATTTCGGTAGCGCATTTCAATTTTTTATTTTATTACTTTTGAGATAAAATCAGCAAAGCGGCACCAAAAAAAGACATGAGGGCGGGCTTGAGAACCAGGTAATTAATTTTTTATGGCCTAATTAATAAATATATATAAAAATATTATACGACCTTCATGTTTAAAAAAATAGTATTACAGATGTATGAAAAAAAAATACATAAAAAAATTATCTTAATAAATTAGCAAAGCTTGTATCATTTATATACAATGCTCATGTATAGTTATATTAATGGAATTAATGGAAACCTGGCCTTGAATTCACCAACCATTCTTGAGAATATTTTTAGACTTAAGCGCAAGGATGCAAATTTTAATCACAAATATTTCTGTAAGTTTACAGAATTAACGTTCATAACAAGCTGTTATGTATAAATAGAATGCATACTAATAAATAGCAACTTCTTACGATTGTTTATCTGTGAAGGTCATGGAAATAGTTTTGAACGAATTTTCAGTACTTGTGCTCAAGTCTAAGAATAGTTTGAAGAATGGATGGTGATGCAGGCCCGATTCTGAAGTATATTGTAACCATGGTAACAGGCGTAACCATGGTAACAGGCATACAATTAATTCTAAATAAGAACTGATTCAATTTTTTTTGAAGACTGTGCAGTTATAAACACCGGTATTAAATGGCAAGTTCCATAAAGGGTGTTGTGTTAGCGTTTTATGGTAAATTTGTCATTCATACCTGTCATACCTGTCATACCTGTCATACCTGTCATACCTGCATTAAAACCGCATTTATCAGAAGGCTCGAAAAATTCAAACCAATTTGTACATTTACATTATTTTTCTGTCGCTATAGTACCAACAATAACATGACTTGGTAGAATAATAATGATAAAAAGTGCACGAGAGACATTTACAGTCAGTAGCCACTTTCTATTGAGACACAATAGATGTCTACACAGTAGCTCCATTTACAGTCGGTAGCCACTTTCTATTGAGACACAATTGATGTCTACACAGTAGTTTCATTTACAGTCGGTAGCCACTTTCTATTGAGACACAATAGATTTCTACACAGTAGTTCCATTTACAGTCGGTAGCCACTTTCTATTGAGACACAATAGATGTCTACACAGTAGTTTCATTTACAGTCGGTAGCCACTTTCTATTGAGACACAATAGATGTCTACACAGTAGTTCCATTTACAGTCGGTAGCCACTTTCTGTTGAGACACAATAGATGCCTACACAGTCATTTACAGTCGGTAGCCACTTTCTATCGAGACACAATAGATGTCTACACAGTAGTTCCATTTACAGTCAGTAGCCACTTTCTATTGAGACACAATAGATGTCTACACAGTAGCTCCATTTACAGCCGGTAGCCACTTTCTATTGAGACACAATAGATGTCTACACAGTAGCTCCATTTACAGTCGGTAGCCACTTTCTATTGAGACACAATAGATGTCTACACAGTAGTTCCATTTACAGTCGGTAGCCACTTTCTATTGAGACACAATAGATGTCTACACAGTAGCTCCATTTACAGTCGGTAGCCACTTTCTATTGAGACACAATAGATGTCTACACAGTAGTTCCATTTACAGTCGGTAGCCACTTTCTATTGAGACACAATAGATGCCTACACAGTAGTTCCATTTACAGTCGGTAGCCACTTTCTATTGAGACACAATAGATACCTACACAGTAGTTTCATTTACAGTCGGTAGCCACTTTCTATTGAGACACAATAGATGCCTACACAGTAGTTTCATTTACAGTCGGTAGCCACTTTCTATTGAGACACAATAGATGTCTACACAGAAGTACCATTTACAGTCAGTAGCCACTTTCTATTGAGACACAATAGATGTCGTCACACAGTAGCTCCACTTCCATCAAAAATTAATTTATTACATTTCTATGGGTGAAAGATTAGAATTTCTCAGTGAAAGAATATTCATTATCGCTAAATATTAACTAACTCCGAACACAAAAATAACTAACTGCGACGTTGAATTAGGACGTCAATAACATGTTGGTGACGTCTACGTCATCCGCCGATAACGCTAAAGTGAATAATTCTGATTAAAAATGTAATAAATAGATTATTTAACTGTTGTGATCGATTATATGGAAATCCTTCAGTCGATGGTAGGTGTGTGTTGTTTTTTCACTCACTCATTTACGCTCGTTTGTGAAAAGAACCACACGCCTATAATCTCGTGAAGGATTTCCCTATAATCGATCCCAGCAGTTAAATAACCTCTATTTATTCGAAATTATCTTTTTTTTCAACATAAAGAATCAAATGAATGTTAATAATTTGCAAAATGGCTCCTTACTTCTACAATACAAGTAATAAACACGCGATAGATCCGCTTTACCCTTCTTCATACACGTTATTATATATGTAATATATCTATATATACGGTAAACAATAATATCCTTCCATAGTTAATGCAGGCATTGCTTGACATACATTGTAACCATGGTAACTGTCATGCAACTAATTATTGCTAGAAAATGGTTCATTTTCTAAAACTTTACGATACAAGTAATTAACACATGTTATATACTCTTAACACATGTTATATAATTTATATAGACAGATATTTTATAACTGTTTACATCCTGCTTCCAGGCAGCAACACCACCATCACCGTGATGTTATCTTTCGCTCCGGCAAGCAGCGCTGCCTGCGTCAGGTGTTCCGCCATCAGTCTGGCCTGGTTCCTCTGCATCTGTTCTCTGGAAGGGGGACCATCAATCATTGAAATCCTTGACATGCTTCCTGGAAAGGATATATTCTCCAGATACGTGTCAACATCGCCGTCGTTTCCTGAATCTTCTGAATAATCGTCGCCGTCGTGACTGCCGATTTCTGTCTGCATATCGGCATCGATGTATGCCCTTGATTTCTTACTACTTTTGTTTGATTCATGCTTTGACCCGGTGGGTGTTGAGTGAGTTATCTCCCTTGCTGTTAGTTCATCATGTGGAATTGATTTTCTGCTGTCAGACGTTTTGGCGCTACTAACTCCTGACCTTTGACCTTTGTCATCTGGAGAAGCGTTGTTTTCCTCCTTAGACTGGTTGTCGTCAACATTTTCACTGTCCAGGCCAAACCTTTTGCCCTCTATTTTCCCTGGACTTTTTGCACCTTCACCCCCCGACTTTTGACCTTCAGACTTTTCGCTACCACTTCCTTCAACAACTGACTGTAGAGTAGCACTTCTCTGCCTGCCTGACCGCACTCGCTCCGTTTCCGCACTTTTGACCCGTGTCGGTGTGTTTATGCTGGAGAAAGAGACCCGGCGAGAGTTGGGCTCTATGGTCGAGTGGTCACGATTCAGCTCTTCGTACAACGGCTTCAACGTAGAACTGATCTTGCTCGGTGGAGGGATCTGATTGCTTGGCAATAACTGAAAAAAGATGGATATATGTTTTCTTATGTTCCCTTTTTGTGTCATCGGTGTTAGATTTTGAACTGTAAATGTACTGGAACATAAAACCCGCAGATAAAGACTCACCCTTGCTTGAGTCATGCTTGTATGATTATATTTATACATATACACAAGTGGTAATATAAACTAATTAAAGTCCCATTTTTTGGTTTATTTAAGGATTGTTTTTCATTTTTTGCGATGTTATCAAAGTATAACACGCCAATGATGGGTCACAAATTGTATAAAACCGTGTAGTGCAGCGAAGCAGTTTCATACAAAATTTGTGACCCGTCTTTGATGTGTTAGATCTATACTTTGATAATATTGCAAAAAAAGAAAAACAATCCTTATAATTACAAACTTATATCAATGATAATCTTTACTGACAGTTCATTAGGCCAAATAAAATTATACCTGTGTTTACTGTAACATTGCTGAAAAAAATAGGGTAGGTAGGTAGGCATTTTATTTTATTTTATTTTTTTATTTTATTTTTTGGCGAAGTTAATTTAAGGTGGCGATGAGCTTTGATGAATGGGAAAATGTGGTATTTTAAAAACTACAATAGATAACAAATGAAATTGTGTATGTGTTATTGTTTCCCAAAAGGCATGGCAACAACTGGCTCTTTTCCCAATCACTTGCAATTATTGCA
>JAWPHD010008498.1:35000-114474 GCA_037043455.1 Cyrtodaria siliqua | reverse complement strand
CTATGTGTCTCTACTTATTCGTTTTTCTAGAGCTTGTACTCGAGTTGAGGACTTTAATATTCGTAATCTTTGTATAACTAAAAAGCTACTCCATCAGAGCTACCGTTACCATAAACTTCGTAAAACCTTTGCAAAATTTTATTATCGTAACCTAGATCTTCTTTCCAAATATAAAAGTAATTCAAAAATCTTCACAACCTGACTTCTATGGAGATATGATTTACAGACTTCGTAAGATCCTTGGTCATGATCACTTTCATACTATCTTTGTTAAACTTGTTAAAGGTTTATCAAAAGAGGTTATGATCCTATTTTTTTGCAACGTACTGCATGCTAGGTGGTGGATCCATGTACAGTTTGCCTATATACTTTCCTCTTTAATTGTGCGATGACCGGACAGGCTGTGGACACTATGAGGACGTATACCTAAATCCCAAAAGGACGGTGACGTTCGATGTTTGTCTACAATCTTGTCTTGTCGTGCCCTCAATTGTTTATTCTCTTGTTGCTCTGGCTTCTGCCAAGTCATTGAGTACCTTCTTTGTGGTTTCTAGGCTATTTCTTTGTATTTTTATATACACGAGAATCTTTGTGTTTTACTTATATTGCCTACTAATGTTGGTTAGAGTATAGTTCATGGCGGGGATTTCTTTATTTACACTGTCCCGTTTTATTGGGATGACAGTAGAGTAAGTGTGAGGTTTGGTGCACCCTAAGACCTAGAACCTGGTTTAAGCCCCAGAGGCCTTTTTTGCCACTGACCGTCCCATGGCGGTAGCCCTATTGTCAATACTTTTTGTGTTTGTGACGACATATGACTTTATTCCTTGTTAACCTTGCCATTCATGTTTGTACTTTTGCGTGTTTTGGGGTTTCTGTGAAAGTGTATTTCCTGTTCGACTATTATACTTTTTTGATATCTCAATGGGCATAGAAGAAGTTAGCGTCACAAGGCATAAACTATGTAATAGTAAGTTCCCCTGTAGGCGGACCGCTTTATGCAGCAGGTCACAACTCGTTTAGTTATCGGTGGTACATTTTCAATTGCTTTTGTTTTCTTACTTAATTTTCGATTCGGTGGTTCCACTACTGCGGCCGATAAAGGGCTCTGGGTATTGTTTAACCACTCATAGGATATGTTGTCTGCTTTTTAATTTAGTCTTTTGGCTGTTACTTTTGATATGCAGGCTTCATAACCGCTGCTCCCAACTAAATTTCATTTTGTTTATTTCGCTCTTCGGGGCATAGTAATTTGTTAGATAGTGGGATGGTTAACATTATGTACTATTGATTTGATGATTATTGAGTTCTGCTCAACCCGGGGCTAGAGGGCGTGAGCGGTAGCTAGCATATTTCACTACCGTTCATGAAGTCTCAATCAAACCGAGACTGCAATATTTTGTATGCGTCGTGTTCGGCCGTTTCCAAAGGTCCATTATCATACTCTTTTATATAGCACAGTGGCGTTGCTTGTACAGTGTGGCGGCAATAAAACGTCTCCCCGCGCTTGCAATCAGGACTGTTATTCATTCGATCTTTGGAGATTGCTGAGCCCGATACTTATATTTAGTTATCGGTGGTACATTTTCAATTGCTTTTGGTTTCTTACTTAATTTTCGATTTGGTGGTTCCACTACTCCGGCCGATAAAGGGCTCTGAGTATTGTTTAACCACTCATAGGATATGTTGTCTGCTTTTTAATTAAGTCTTTTGACTTTTACTTGTGATATGGCGGCTTCATAACCGCTGCTCCCAACTAAATTCCATTTTGTTTATTTCGCTCTCCGGGGCATAGTATTTTGTTAGATACTGGGACCATACGCCGCTGGACATGGGGGAGGAAAATCTCTATGTCCACCCCCATATGCATGCCATTTTTGGGATGGTTAAAATTATGTATTATTGATTTAATGAATATTTAGTTCTGCTCAACCCGGGGCTAGAGGGCGTGAGCGGTAGGTAGCATATTTCACTACCGTAGATGAACAATCAAACCGAGATTGCAATATTTTGTATGTGTCGTGTTCGGCCGTATCCAAAGGTCCATTATCATACTCTTTTATAAATGTTTGTTGTGCCTCGTGTCCATCAATGACCATACCAAATCATTTGAATCATAACCATTCACATTTGGACAATATATGCATTTTTGTGTGGCTTTTGACCCGATTACCCCCCAGGGTGCCCTATTTGGTGAAGCCAAATTCCGTGACATTATTGTACATCTACACATCCTAACTAAGAAAAACACCATATACGAACTTGAAAGCTCAAAGGGTATAGAAGGAGTAAATGTCATAAATCCGAAAATCTGAAATTTGTAAATTACTGCAAGCTCCTCAAGTAATACCCCTTTACACAGGAGGACAACCTCATTTTATAAATGTTGTGAGTCGAATCTCTAAATGATCACACCAAATTAGAATTAAATACATTCATATTTGGACAAGATATGCAATTTGTTGTGTTTTTATACCTGACTTCCCCCAATGGAGTCCCCGAGGATGGAGCCAAAATATGAAAACGTATTGCATATAACTAAGAAATACAACAAACACGAACTTGAAATCTCAAAGGGTACAGAAGAAATTAACGTCAAAAGCCCGAAACTTGTAGCAGTAAATTACTGGAAGTTCCCCTGTAGAGGGGCCACTTAATGACGCCTGGAGGTCAAAACCAGTTGTTTATATGTTGTGCCTCGAGTCCTCAAATGACCTTACCAAACTAGAATCGTAACCATTCACATTTGGACAAGATGAGTATTTTTTTGTGAAAATCCGAGACGTAATGGCGCATTTACACATCCTAACTAAGAAATACACAACTTGAGATCTCAAAGGGTATAGAAGGAGTAAGCGTCATAAGGCCGAAACTTTGTAATAGTAAATTATTGCAAGCTCCCCAAATTGTACCCCTGTAGTGGGGCCCCTATATGCAGGAGGACAAAACTCGTTTTGTATATGTTTTGTCTCGAGTCCCTAAATAACCATACAAAATTAGAATCAAATCCATTTTCATTTGGACAAGATATATATATCGCAAACGGTAGTGTACATACATTTTAAACGGAAAACGCGAACAAATTGGTGGTCAAGTACAATTTGATATTTTAAGCGAAATCCTTGCCTCCTTGGATAGTTCAATAGCTTTTTCCTCGGAACAGAAAAGCAATTCTACCACTGAATTTCTTTCAAGGCTTGTGCGACTTTTTGGACTTTACAATTTCAGAATATCTATTCCTCTCAGGACAAGATTCCGGATGTGACTTAGATCTACAGCCTGCGCTGAATGGCAGAGAAGATTGGCAACCATCATTTGTATAATTCCAATTTCAGTCGAGCACTGACGAGCGCCATAGAGTTTACATACTGGTTGTGAGTGTCAGCACTGAGCACTTGGTTGATGATAGGGTTGATTAAATGGTCTAGTTCGGACATATATGATGCCGTGGCTGTGTCGCATCCTTTGAATACAAAGTCGAGATTTATATCGCAACCACTTAAGTTTGGAGGTAGTCCGAAATTAAGTTTGTCATTGACAATCTCTGTAAATTGCACAAAGAGTAGCTTACCGCAAACTCCAAGCATTTGTCGAGTCTGATCCATAGCGATGGACATCGTCTCACCCTGGCAATTGGCGCCTTGCGCAATCGTATCGGTGCGGTGGTCAATGATAGGGTTATCATTTGCGCTATTCAATTCTATAGTTAGTCTATGACATGCATCATTAAGCGTGTCAGCAACTGGACCTAGCCATTAGGCCGCGCTACGTATAGTGTAGCGATCCTGCTTCAGTACACCATACTTGTCATGAAGATGCATGTCGTGATCGCCAGTTTGCTGCCTTCGAGTATCGCCAGCATATTCTTGGCTATCTCCCTCTTGACCAATATGAGGGAGACACTTATGAATCACGGGGTAGAAACTCTCCGTTCTGCCATGTAAAGCCTCTACTGATAGCCCTGTGCAAACCTGTGTCAACATAAGATTAAATTTGCGTCATATAGCGTAAGAATTGCTACTCCTGAGGCAAATGAATCGGCGTTGATAACGGCTAATCTTTCCTTTGGGCCCAGTACAATTGGAGCAAGTCCAGCGTTTGCCAGTGCCTCTGGACAAGACATAACTTCCCCTCCTGATGAAGGCGTATAGCCGAAAGCGCTTGGGTTTTTATGAACTGTAGCACTGTATAAATGATTTTTCCCCATATATATATATATATATAGGGGAAATATCTGTGAACTACCAAGGACAAACAACCTTCGGACGAACTACGGCAGGGCGCCTAGCTATGACGAGAAATCAAGCGTATGCATTCACTCCCTAAAAAGGATAACTGCAACACACGTTGATGAACTGTATCTCTACATCATAAAAACACTCGTCTGGAGGCACAATTAACACATAGACTTATACATACATACAAATATAGCTGATATGAGTGGGCCACATTTAAGCATTCAACCACACACAGCTATATTGAGACAGTGACAATGAAAGATGCCGGATCTTGGGGGATACTGTGAATTCAGGTAAAATATATAAATAGATGGGGGAAAAACATTTATACAGTGCTACAGTTTATAAAAACCCAAGCGCGTTCGGCTTACGGCTTCATCAGGGGTACAAAAACACGAAAAGAACAAATACGAAACAAAAAAACACTAAAATACACGGCAGTTTAAATAAAACTCTTTAAAAAACAACTTATCGTTTGGCAGTTTTGCAGGGATTGCTTACTTTGAATAGACACTCTGGAGCCAAATGTGATACTAATAAAAGAACATATCTGGTTGGATGAGAGTAAAACTGTACCCTGACATATAGTTATGAAGAGAGTAAAGATGTGAAAAAGATAACACAAACCCTACATGGATACCAGTATACCCAGGTTACTTTGATGTATACACCTGGATACCTACGATACATAGATGTATACCAGCGTACCCGTACTTAGGTGTATACACATAGATACGTAAGATACAGAGATATATACAAGCATACCCATGCTACCTACGTGCATACACCCGGGGCCCCCTGGATACCTAAGATATATCGATGTATACCACCATACCCAGGTTACTTAGGTGTAGACACCTGCATACATAGGGTGCATAGATACATACCGGCATACCCAGGTTACATAGGTGCATACACGTGGATACCTAGGACACATATATGTATACCAGCATACCCGGGTTATTAGATGTATTCACCTGCATACCTAAAGAAGGATAAAAATATCGGACAGGGAAAGCAGCATTCAAGGACGACAGTCAACCACAAAACACAAAAACAAACACGCAAACAGACAAACGAAAAGGCAAAAGTAATAAAAAATGCAAACGACATCACAAACACAAAAGGGTTGACAATAGGGCTACCGCCTTGGAACGGTCAGTGGCAAAGTAGGCCACTGGGGGTTTAAACCGGTTCTAGGGTGCACCAAACCTCACACTTACCCTACTGTCAACCCATTAAAACAGGACAGTGTAAATAAAGAAATCCCCGCCATGATTTAATCTCTAACCGACAAGGCAGCATCAATAGGCAATATAAGTAAAACACAAATATGCTCGTGTAAATATAATACAAAAAAACAATAGCCTAGAAAGCCACAATGAAGGTACTCAGTGACTTGGCAGAAGCCAGAGCAACAAGAGAATAAACCATTAAGGGCACTACAGGAAAGATTATAGACAAATATCTAACGCCACCGTCCCAATGGGCTTTAGGTAGGCGTCATCATAGGGGCCACAGCCTGTCCGGTCATCGTACAATTAAAGAGGAAAGCATAGTGGCGAACTGTAAAAGGGTCCACCACCATACCGTACCCAAGCTACTTAGGTGTATACACATGAATGCCTAGGGTACATAGATGTATACAAGCATAACCAGGTTATCTAGGTGTATACACCTGCATACCTAAGATACATATATATATACCAGCTTACCCGGGTTCCTTAGGCATATACACCTGGATACCTAAGATACACAGATATATACCAGCGTACCCAGGCTACTTATGTGTATACGCCTGGATACCTATGGTACATATATACACCAGCATACCCATGTTTCTTAAGTGTACACACCTGGATACCTAAGATACATAGATATATACCAGCGTACCCAGGTTAAATAGGCGTATACACATGGATAGCTGAGATAAATAAATGTATACCAGCATACCCATGTTACTTAGGTGTATACACATGGATACCTCAGATACACAGATGAATAACAGCGTACCCAGGTAGCTTAGGTGCTTACACCTGAGTACCTAAGACACACAGATGTGTACCAGCGTACCCAGGTTACTTACGTGCATACACCTGGATACCACCTCAGATACACAGATCGAGGGTTTAACGCAAAACTATTGTAACACACTTTTAGAACATTTTACAGGAGAAGCAAAAAACATCTTATTTTCATCATAAATGCAGTTAAGAACTTTATTCTCTGGCATGCAATAAAGAAATGGTATCCATTTATGATTTGAGAAGAAAAGAAATAATTCATGTAATTCTCTGTACGAGATATTCAAGAAATATTGACTTACAATAGTTTCGCGCTAAATATTTGAAGATGCAGATGAAATTTTTCAGGGCGAAACTATTGTAACTAACATTTTTTAGCAGTTATTTATATGTTTTTTCAGATATCTTTTTTAATAACTACATACTTCAATGAAAACTATTGGACAGTATAGCTTTAGGCAGTAAGTTTGTATGTTAAGGCTCATTTTGGACAAACCTAAGAATGGTAGGCAACCGAAAGCCCTTAAGTTATTATTATCTTTACTTTAAGTTTAGTTCCACAGTTGAAGCATACAGCAGTTATCATTTTCTTCCTTTTACATAGTTATTATTAAATATTTTCCCTCTTCATTAAGTTAAATGAGAACTAATTGGACTTTATAATTGTTTTATGCGAAACTATTGTAAGTCAATATTATTTTAAATAACTGATTTTTAAACAAACGATACATCGAAATATGCTATAGACAATACTTGTTATAGACAATACTTGTTATAAAGATCATTTAATATAGTAAAGTCACATAATTCAGACAAGATGAAGATAAGAACACTTATATGGAGTGCAATAATTTATAATTTCTTTATAAAGCTAAAAATGTTTGTAAAAATTACTTTTTAGTGGCTATTTTAACAAATACGTTTTTTGTGGCGATTAGCTTATTGTAGGGACAATGGATTTTACTGAATAGGTGAAACTCTAGCTTCTTGCACCTGCACTGTGTCTCCTCTTTCGGTTTAGGAGATGGAGGGGTGGGTGTTGTTTGTAGAGGGGTGGGGTAGGGGGGTTGGAAGTAAAAACTTTGAGCATTAGACCACATGAGCCTTCCAGTATTATAGGCCAGTAATTATAGCCGAAAATAACAGTCAAGGTCAAACTAATTCCAACAGAAAGTATTTTAGGATTTTTAGAATCACTGACATGTATTGAGTTTTAGAAAAAAAGTCCCAATGATAAAGATGGTGGGAAATGCTAAATTTTGCGGTAAAAGTTGCGTTTTTAAGAGAAAATCTCCGGAAACTGGAATAATTTTATAACAAATCATTTGAGCAAATCAGAATCATTTAATAGTGCGGAAATGCTCTTCCAAATGCATGTCTATTTAAATCTAAGGTTTTATAGATGGATATGAGGTTAATAATATGAGATTTTGGGGCAAAACTTGGAAAAAATGAATAAAATCGTTGATTTCTGTAATACATTTGGTGTTACTAGGCTATAAATTAAAAAAATACTAAATGAGCTATAAACAATTAGTTTCTTACTGTTTTGGACAGAGAAAGGTACAGAGATGTGCCAGAAAAAAGTCCTTTTGAATACGACGATCTGAAATACTTTAATTTTTGGTCTAAAAATGTGTTTTTCATTAAAAAAAATCGCTGAAAACAGGAATCATTTTGTAATAAGATGTTTGAACATAAACTATCTAATGGAAGTGATAAAATGGTGCATACTTATATATACAAATGTTTCATTGTATCGTAAGTTAATGTGGAAGTTCACATTGTGAGAACTTGGTGAAAAATGTTGAAAAAATGAATAAAATCGTTGATTTCTGTAATACATTCGGAGTACAGTGGCCCGTTTTAGGGAACATCTTACGACGATTCTGCTCTTAAGTCAAATTAAATTTATTGCTATAAAATAGTTCATAATCATGTTTTTAAACTATCTAATACATATATTGTTCATTCAATATTTACACCCTTAATTGTTTGCTTCAAATGCTTTTAAGAAAAATGATGGAAGGTATTTTATTTTGACTTTAAAAATTATCAAATTAAAGTTGTTTCCTGAAACAGGGCCCTGGCCTATCAGCTGTAGAAGTAGGTAAATGAATAACGGGAACGAAAATACAGCATATTATATTCATTTTAAAGTGAGGTAACCTTTTTCCAAACCCATCTTCATGTGAAACACGGAATCAGAGATTGATAATACGCTAAAATTAAATTAAAACAATTGTCCTTCATCAAAAATCACTTAAAAAGAATCATTTTCAAATAAATATTTCAACAAATATAATTGAAGTGAAAAAATGGTGTACAAAACGTACGTTACATATGTTTGATAATATCAGAACTTCAGAAGTGAATAAGATGCTCAAATTGCGAGGTCATGGTCAAAACGTGGAACAGAAATGGAGAAAAAACACCAATGTTTTTGTTGTGATACAATCAAATTACT
Source organism: Cyrtodaria siliqua (assembly GCA_037043455.1). Lineage (NCBI taxonomy): Eukaryota > Metazoa > Mollusca > Bivalvia > Adapedonta > Hiatellidae > Cyrtodaria > Cyrtodaria siliqua. The sequence continues at coordinate 105,745 of JAWPHD010008498.1, read as the reverse complement.
GGGCTTTAATAATGAAGTATGTATGTACTAAAAGAGACATTTGTAAAAAATACTCGGTCTACATTTGGAATCACACCTATGTGTTTCGATGAAAATCCTAACATTGTGTTATCCGGAAGTCAACTGGACAGAAAATAGTTCACTGTTGCTGTATTCGAAACAGTATGGCCGTTAGTCACACGTGTAAAATGTAAGATCTGCAGTGCATGTTCGTTATTATAATAAAGATGAAGGTTATATCAGCGATTTCATGTAAATAAAATATATATAGATCTATCGGCCAAATGACATTGTAAAACTGATGATAATTTTGGGTTTGACTTTTAATGGCTTTTGGAGGGAATCTGTTGAGGTCTAGGGCGCCGCCATATTAGTATGCCAGTATGGATTCCTTCTACATAAATTCGAAAAATTATGCCATGGAATTTATCGAGCTGTTACAAATGCTAAGAGATCATTTCTAACGGTTTCCCACAAAGCAATGAGCAACGATGTGTCAGTATCCAAGGGTATGATGAATGGAAATGATTTTTTTTGCGAAACAATGCAACTTTCATGAACATTCGCTGAAAACCGAAAACCTGAATCGTTTTTAAAAAATACAATGATGTCACAAAATTTTTCACTATTCAATGTACATAATTATATCAAAGTTTTTCATTGTATTTGAAATTAAGAAGAATGCTCAAACCGTGATTTTTTTTTTTTTGACGACTTGCTTAACAATTGCATAGAATCACCCTTTTCATACACAAAGTACTTCGTTATAAACTAAAAAAGTGTAGAAAGATCATTTTCTTGTATCAGTTTGGCGCATTATAAGTGTTGCGCATGTGCACTACTGTGTCAGAAATAAGTCCACACACAAACGAGTCTTTATGATTTGGGTGAAAAAAATGCAAAATAGACATAAACCAATTTTCAAAAATCATTTGAGCAGTACAAAATATATTTTGAAAGTTATGAAATATTGCCTTATATGAAATATTGCCTTATATATGTACTCGCACAGTTTCATTATTTCCAGATTGAATTAGATACTCACATTGCGGACATGTTGAAAACAAGTATACTCAAACATGGATATTTTTTGTAATTGACAGGGATATTGGACTAGAGGATTTTCATGTGTCTAGAGTAAAATATATTTTAACTTTTTTTGTAATAGATCAAAGGATGGATGTTGGAGTAATTAAATGTCATAACCCCTGTGATGTGTTATGCGTAAAATATAACGTTTTCAATTGAGTAGAACAGTAACTGAGTGTATCAATAATTTGCACATCACGGATGCTATTTGTATTTGTAACCCTGAATGAAATGGGATTAACACTCATATTAGGTTATATTCGGAAAGCAATTTCAGATGGAGATGCCATTAAGGGTGAAGGTTCCCATCAGACATGCCTCCGCAAAGGAGCGAACCCATGCGGGGCAGAGTATTTGAATTGAATTGAATGTTGTTTAACGGCTCATCAACACAATACAGGTTATTTAGAGCCGCCCCAGAGAGAGGGGAAGGATACATAGGAATCCGGCAACCTGCCCTACTCTTATTATCGAATAGATTCCTATGGTTCTTTAACGTGCTCGGTTAATAGACCGATACACGGGACCGCCAGGTTTACGTCCCCATCCGACGGACGAGGCTAAGGAAAAGTGTCTTGCCCAAGAACACACCGACGGAACTCAGTGGCACCACGGAGGATTGAACCCGGGGCCTCCGGTTACAAATCCGCCGCGCTACCGACTGCGCCACGCCAGCCCTATTTGAGATGTAGGATGAAGTTTCCCATCATGCATGCCTCGGGAGCGAACCAATTGGGGCAGAGGCCTGTGGCTCCAAAGCCATGGCCATATCCACTGGGTTAGCGTGGCCTCTTGTTTGTAACCAAGCTTGTATACATATGTAAATTCATGTATATAGCTTTTTATAGAGTGTGAGGCGTTTAGTCTAAAACACAAATTTTATATTGACGTACACAATTATTTTGGAAAAATAATAATAGTGATGGATATGCATGTTTAATAATATTAGTGCTACAGCTGAAAACACCAGTTGTGTAAGGTTTGTACCAAACATTTTCGTACAAGGGATGTCTGATAGTTAGCTAAATCTATGGATTATCCCACTAGTAACACACTAGTCTTCCATCACAATCATCATGTTTTAATTAACATATATACCTTGGTGCTTTCAACAAATAATTGCTTCTCGGAAGTGTGGGCATTGCATGTTAATGAAAGGTTATATACATTATGAACAACTAAAACAATGTAATCAGAGTGTACATTTATAGCATTGAATGTGTAACAGGTTTTTATAGAAAGCATGGAATCTCATGTATCCAGTGCCAAAATGTAAGCTCTATGAATTCTACAGAAATTGAGATTCATTTAAATTAAGTTTTTAGTTATTTGATCACCTTTTTCTTACATAAACAAGCAATTATATTAGGTGATGCAAAATTTCAAAATAGATAATTTCATAGTTACTTTGAAAGTGGTGATCTTTTTCATTAAAATGTAATTATCACACCTAAAGATAAAACATATTGCACCATTGTAATATAAGTTCAAATATTCTATTTAAATGATTGTAATTACATCATGTTTTTCCTTCATTATTTTATATATAAAATTTCCAAATGATGTAAACATGATCCATGGTCGTAACCATTGTAAATAGACATTTATTCAACGGACCTTTTGTTTGCTACAGACCTTAAAATTGAGCATCTAACTAAATTTCTGATACTATGAAACATTTTGATATATGCATATATAGGATAATAGCACTTCAAGTAGATTATGTATATTCAAAATACATCTTAACAATGATTCATGTACAACATTTTTTTATGAAAAAATATTTTGCCACCCGAACATAATGCATTTTCCAACAGTATACGCCTGATGACCTTTTGGGGGCACATCCTAGCATCTTGCTCTAATGAAAACCATTATAGATTATCATTTTATAATTAATTTCCATACTTCTTTAGCTTAAAGGCATGTACTACGACTGTATTACAACGATTTATTCATTTTTTCAAAATTTTGCCCCAAATTCTCACAATGTGAACTTTAACATTAACTTACGACACAATGAAACATTTGTATATATAATTGTGCACTATTGTATCACTTCCATTAGATAAGTTTATGTTCAAACATCTTATTACAAAATGATTCCTGTTTTCAGCGATTTTTTTATGAAAAACACATTTTTAGACCCAAAAATAAAGTAATTTATATCGTCGTATGCTAAAGGACTTTTTTCTGGCACATCTCTGTACCTTTCTCGGTCCAAAACAGTACGAAACTAATTGTTTATAGCTCATTTAGTATTTTTTTAATTTATAGCCTAGTAACACCAAATGTATTACAGAAATCAACGATTTTATTCATTTTTTCCAAGTTTTGCTCCAAAATCTCATATTATTAACCTCATATCCATCTATAAAACCTTGATTTACATAGAGATGCATTTGGAAGAGCATTTCCGCACTATTAAATGATTCTAATTTGCTCAAATGATTTTTTATAAAATTATTCCAGTTTCCGGAGATTTTCTCTTAAAAACGCAACTTTTACCCCAAAATTTAGCATTTCCCATCATCTTTATCTTCGGGACTTTTTTTCTAAAACTCATTACATGTCAGTGATTCTAAAAATCCTAAAATACTTTCTGTTGGAATTTGTTTGACCTTAAAACCTATAATTATTAGACTATTATTAAACTTGACTGAATAATCCCATATAAAATAGTGTCTTAGTTGCTACTGCACAGTTCTGCATATATTATAATTGTGTTAATTTAAATTGCAAAATGACTTTAACCTGTCCTGGATAGAACCATTCACTTGAAAAGGCACACGGCAATCTTGATGTATTTAAAAGTCAGGCGTCGGGTTAGCTTTTCCAAATATCTTGCATGTTTTAAATAATTCTTTATAAGTATTTCAATAATCATGATAATTCAAAAGCAATTTTCTTTTACATATTATTAATTGTTGATTATATTACACCAACACTATATTTAAAACCTATGACAGAAGAATGAAGTAGAATTTGAAATTATATTTCCTTTAATATAATTATATGCAAGCAGGTTTAAAGGTAAATTTATACTGGATTCATAAATAAACTTTGACGAATACTTCAAGATTTCTATGGATCCCTTTAATGCAAAGCAGTTGGTAAAATATGTACCTTTTTACATACCTACCCACTTATGAAATCTTGGGCACGGAAACCGCAAACAAACTGTTTATTAAGGATGGCCTAAAGAGTTTATACCAGCCCTGACCTTTACTATTATAAGTATTACTTACTGCTTTATATAATAGATGAAAATATTCTGGTGAAAAAGATTATAAAGTTGTTGTTCCAAGTCATTTTCGGCTCCAATTCTAATATTTTAGGCTATTTCTATTGGCCATGAATCACCTGAACGTGGATACTAAGAACAATCAACATTCGCAAAGCAATGGGAAATTTTTTTCACCTTATTAATACTAGTAAATAATTTATCAGGTAATTATGAAATAATTAATTACTAAATCATTTAAAAATCCCTAAACACATGAGGGTAAGTAATATTAATAAAACAGTGTTGTTTTTCAATGAACAACTAAAGAAACATCTAAAATTTCTTCTCAGTTACCACAAATTCAAACTCAACAATCATTGTTTGAGAGAGTGATGTGTAAAACTTGCTTAATTTTTTAACATTATTAGCTTTGAGGTATAAAACAGTGTGTCATTTACTTTACTGATAGACGGATAGAAATACTTAAATTGAGTTGCGAAAAATTTCAAAACATCATTAATTTTACCTAATTAGATCCCGGAAAATAGATATATACTCCTGGAATTCACAAATAAATGAAAATCTGTAAACAAACCGCACTAAAAGTTTAAAATAATAATCTGTTTCATGACTTTTGTACATCCTATCAATACTTTACACAGAAAAACATACGTGCACATGATGTTTCGGCAACGTTTAAAAAAACTTTTCACAATATATATTTTTACCAGATAAACAACACAAAATAGACAGTTCATTCACTTAATATCAGTTTGCAAGGCTTGGAAAAAAAGGGGCTTGGCAATAATTATTAATTCTTCTGTGGAACCACTGATATCCCTAATTCTGTGATCCCAAGTGGAGGCTAAAATGAAGAAAAACCAAATTTGCATACTTTTATTACCGCGTTTTTAATAAAAATAACCTTTAATGTCCTAAGAATGATATGCAATAAAACTCCTTAAAGTTCTTCAATCTTTAATTTAACTTATATTTCACATAAGAAACATAGAGCAGTTAGTATTACCTTCTTTTGGAATAATTATCATGTAAATATTTTAAAGTTTAATTAAAATCAAATTTGACTTACATTAGTTTCGCGCCAAATTATTATAATCTTAAATACATTTTCAAGAAACAACATGATTTCGTTGGCTATAAACAATCCCTTATATTAGGATTTAATCAAAAACAAATGCAAAACTATTTTAAATGATTTAAAGCTGAGTTACAATAGTTTCGCATTAAAAAAAAAAGCTGTATGAGATACAATAATAGGACACATTTTATTTTTTTCCTGATAATGATTATATAAAAAAATCATTTTCAGAAAAAAAGTGAGTTACAATAGTTTCGCGTTAAGCCCTCGAGATGTATACCACAGTCCCCAGGTTACTTAGGTGCATACATCAGGATACCACCTAAAAAAGAGTATGATAATGGACCTTTGGAAATGGCCGAGCACGACACATACGAAATATTGCAGTCTCGGTTTGATTGAGACTGTTCATGAGCGGTAGTGAAATATGCTAGATACACAGATGTATACCAGCATAAACAGGCTTCTTAAGCGTAAACTAGGATACCTAATATACTTAGATCTATACCAGGGTAACTAGGTAGGTACCCAGGTTGCTTAGCGTCAAAACCGTGATATGGTATTAAATGAATTCTTCATCCATGGAGTAAACCAGTTTACACACTATATGTCAAAGCTATTCAATAAAATACTTGACCGTGGTTACTTTCCCGAAGCGTGGAGTGAAGGATATATCATACCGCTTCACAAAAACGGAAAGTTGAATGATGTTAGTAATTTTAGGGGAATTACATTATTGAGTACGTTAGGCAAATTGTTGACTAGAATTTTAAATAATCGACTTACCGAATGGGCACAGGAGTATTACATTTATATAAAATCCCAAGCAGGTTTTAGAACGAACATGGGTACAGCTGACAATATTTTTGTTTTTCATATTATTATTACTCATATTATAAACCGAGTTGAGAAATTTTATTGTGCAATGATAGATTTTTCAAAAGCCTTTGACTATGTAGTCAGGAAAAATATATGGTATAAATTAATAAAAATTGGAGTTAGAGGCACAATCTTAAATGTAGTTAGATCAATATATCAAAATGTAAGGTCAAAGGTCAAATTCGAAAATGAATTGAGCGAAAGCTTCGAATGCAATTTAGGGCTTCGTCAAGGGGAATGTTTGTCCCTCGTATCTTTTCTATGTATCTAAACGATTTAGAAGATGAACTATTTTTAAAAGGAAGCAAAGGGGTAGATATTGGGATGCTTAAATTAATGTTACTTCCGTACGCGGATGACATTGTTAAATTTTCCTCATCACCGGAAGATTTGCAATTAAGATTAAATACACTTAGTAATTACCGCAATAGGTGGCAGTTAAAAGTAAATACCGAAAAAAACAAAGGTTATGGTGTTTAGGAAAAGGGATATATTGCCAAGAAATATGTCGTTTACTCTGAATAATTATAGAATAGATATTGTTAATAAATTTTCGTATTTAGGAATAGAATTTACTACAGGTGGCTCATTTTATGAAGCACAGAAAACCCTTTCTGGACAGGCTCAAAATAATATTTTTAAACTAAACAGAGACCTTCATAAATGTGTTAATATTACACCAAGCATACTTTAGATTTATTTGATAAATTGGTATCACCTATTCTAAATTACGGTAGCGAAGTATGGGGATTTAGACAGGCAGATCAAATCGAAAGAGTTCTTTTACAATTTTGCAAATCATTGTTACGAGTGAAAACGTCTACACAGAATGATTGTATATATGGTGAATTAGGACGTATAAATTATCATACTCAGCGATATATATAATAAACTAATATTGGTTAAAAAAAGTAAACAGCAATGCACAAAAATACATTGTTAATGCATACTCTATGATTCTTCATGATATTGAAACACTGCCAAATAAAACAAACTGGGCATCTTTGGTTAAAAATATATTGGGAAATTTAGTTTTTTATAAAGTATGAGGATTACAAGGGGTAGAAGATATAAAATCGTTTTTGTGAATAGTAAAACAATGTTTGCGGGATACGTTTATACAAAACTGGGATATCCGCTTAAATCACTCAATTAGAGCGACATTTTACAACGTGATTTCAATTTTCAAGTTTGAACCATATTTGGATAGAGTCAATATTAAAAAATGCCGAACGGCATTAACCCAAGAGTCTCAGCTCATAGGCTAGAGATTGAAACGGGACGTTGGAAAAAAACAATACAAATACCAAGAGAAAACCAAAAATGCCAAGTCTGTAGTTCTCTTGGGCATGAATTTCATTTTTTATTTGAATTCACATTATACAACGATCTGAGATCTACATTGCTTAAAAAGTACTTTTCGAAAACAGCAAAATGTTCAAAACTATAGAATTATTTCAGTCAGAAAATAAGCAACAATTACGAAACTTAGAAACATATGTATTTAAAGGATGGTCTCCCCCGTACACCCAATCAATATTGTTATTTTTACATCCTTCAGAGATTGTATGACATTCATTGATCCGGTTTTTCCTTAAACATGTGTGTTTCATATACCGCGTTGAAGGTTTTGTGCTCATCGACATTTTGGCCTATTGATGCTGCCTTGTTGGTTAGAGATTAGATCATGGCGGGGATTTCTTTATTTACACTGTCCTGTTTTAATGGGATGACGGTGGGGTAAGTGTGAGGTTTGGTGCACCCTAGAACCGGTTTAACCCCCCAGTGGCCTTTGTTGCCACTGACCGTTCCAAGGCGGTAGCCCTATTGTCAACCCTTTTCTGTTTGTGATGTCGTTTGCATTTGTTATTACTTTTTCCTTCTCGTTTGTCTGTTTGCGTGTTTGTTTTTGTATTTTGTGGTTGACTGTCGTCCTTGAATGCTGCTTTCCCTGTCCGATATTTTTATCTTTTCTTATAATATATCATGTTTGTCAAAATTCAGAGAGAAGCTGTTAAACAACAGTATTGTAATACTTAAAATTTTCATATCTTAAAAACACTTGTTACCAAAGAATAGCGCATTTCATGTGTGACATTGTTAGATTAATATAACATTGTATTTGATAAACATGATTCTAAGTAATATTTATATTAACACTGTCATAGCGCCATTGATGTATTAGAAATGTTTATCATAAAATTGTTTAAAATTGTGCTCAAGAATCATATATGACTTATTACATAATATATATGTACTTTGAAAGGTTTATTTGGGATGGCCTCGACCCAAATAGACCTATGACGAGGCTAAGAAAAGTTCTTCGTATATGATCATTAAGAACTTTTAAACGACATCTTCACTGAAAATACTAGTCTGAAAATATCAATTAATTTGCCATGCATTCTCAATTTGTGTGGATTATGAAGGACGTATTAATGCTATAAGAAATTATTTGGTAACACTAAACAATGCTAACTGTTTTCAAGAAACAATGCTAAATATTTTTATGAAACATATACTTATTGACAAGAAAAAAGTGGTTGCATCAACACAATTAAATGTAGAAATATATGGAAATAAGCAAAATTGTCCGAAACAAACATCAGCACCATAACACAATGTCACCGTAGGTCCGAAGTTTACCAGATAAAATAGACAAAATAGATATTTAGTGAAACATATAAAACACTACTCCCGTTTTATTGGGATGATGGTAGGGTAAGTGTGAGGTTAGGTGCACCCTAGAGCCAGGTTTAAACCCCCAGCGCCCGTCTTCGCCACTGACAAAATATTTCAACGGACAACATTCCTAATTATAAATCAGCTGAAGAAGAACTGTCAATATATTTAGCACTCTAAGTAATGAAGGAATTGTGAACTTGAATTAATGAAGGGATATCTGTTGGATATATACTGTATTGGTTGTAAATATGTTTTAAGTACACATTGTAACAGATAGATGAGCTGTTTAAAAAACAGTACAAAACGGGAAATTTGAACATCGCCGAATACGATTAATACAAAATTATCGCAGTCCCGGTTTGATTGAGACTGTTCATGAGCGGTAGTGATACATACTTGCTACCGTTTAGCCCCGGGTTGAGTATAACTCAACATACAATGGAGCCACCTTGAAGCTGGTATGTATATGACGGTGAACATTGAATCTTCGTAAAAAGTCTCCCCGTACATCCGATCAATATTGTTATTTTTACACCCCACAGGGATTGTTTGATCCAGTTTTTCCTTAAACACGTGTGTTTCATATATCGCTATGAAGGTTTTGTGCTTATCGACATTTTGGCCCATTTTATTAGGGTTTCCTTAACTTTCCTCATTATCTTGTATTAGACACTGACGTGAGTTTTGGACCTCTTTTAACAGTCCGTAAGTTTACTAATATTATTCTTATGGATCTTTGATACGATTCTATTTCGTATCTCTAATAAATACTAATTTCCCTTATTTATCTTTTCACAGAATGGTATTACTCTCCAAATTAACAATTATGAGTCTATTAGTTAAAACTTTAAAAATAAATCTTTCACCTCTTCGGTTACACTCTGCGTCATCAATACAAATTCCACAAAATTACTCTTCATTTCTTAGAACTAAACCATATGTACGCCTTACACCTTTAGATTTTCATTCGGCAACCTCGTTTCATGTTCCTTCTAATAATATTACTAGGATTTTTAATAATGGCTCAAAAGTTTCCGTAACTCCTCTACGATCACCTGTTTTGAGGAAATACCATATAAAGTCTCCTTTCAGAAATCATTTAGTTCATTCTAGGCGCAGGGTGTTTCCCTCTGTTAATAAGTGCAATACTAAGAGTTGCAGTTGTTGCAATTATTTATCTTGCAAGTCCACCATTAAATCAGCTGTTAATGGTAGATTGTTTAATGTATGTCTAGCTTCAAATGTGATTGACGTTCATCTCACGTCATTTATGTTCTGACTTCAAATGCACCTAGTTGCGGTATACAATATGTTGGACAAACAGGTCGATCCTTAAAAGTTCGATTTCGTGAACACAAATATAATGTAAGTAATCCTTTAAAGTTAAAAAATTACTTGTACCAACACTTTCGTCAATCAGGTCATAATTTTAATAACGTAACTGTTCAACCTGTTGAATATATATATTTTGATAATGACGCTACTAAAAGCTTTAAAATAAAAGCTAGACATATTGCAGAACTTAAGTGGATGAAAAACTTACAGACACCTTATCTACTCGGCCTTAATGACAATATTTATCAAGGAGGAAATATTTCTAAAGATCCTAATATTGACATTTTTTCTATATTTTCTATCCGAAATCGTAAATATAGGTCTCATGGTCTTAGGCGTAATGGTAACATCAAACGTAAATCGCGTGTAATCATTTCTGTCGCTGATTTACATACTAGTTTTAAACAGTCTGGAAAGCACTCTATGTTTTTTTTCCATTTCATCACATAAAGTTGATCGACGAGGATGCATGTAATAATATAAAAGCGTTTTTTTACTAACGGCAGTTTAGACAATTATACTATGTGGACTTGCTATGCAGTTTGTGAAGCACTCATCTTCCTATTAGATAATATTTTCGTCAGATATGGAACCACCGTTTATAAACAAATTGTTGGTATTCCTATGGGTACGAACTGTGCACCACTTGTCGCAGATTTGTTCTTATTTTGCTATGAAAGGGATTTCATGTTGAGTCTTTCACCAGATACCCAGGCAGATGTTATTGAAGCTTTAATGACACCTCTCGGTATCTGGATGACATATTGAACATTGACAACCCTTTCTTTCCAACTATGGTTAATTATATTTATCCTAAAGAACTTCAGCTTAAAAAGCTAATATATCTGATAATAACGCTTCTTTTCTTGAATTAGATCTCACGAATGAAAATGGTAAAATAATTAGCAAAATCTATAACAAGAGAGATGATTTTAATTTTGACATTGTTAATTACCCCACTTGGATGTGGATGTTCCCCGAGCAACTTCTTATGGGGTGTATATGTCTCAACTTATTCGTTTTTCGAGAGCTTGTACTGGAGTTGAGGACTTTAATATTCGTAATCTTTGTATAACTAAAGCGTTACTCAATCAGGGATACCGTTACCATAAACTTCGTAAAACCTTTGCAAAATTGTATTATCGTAACCCTGATCTTCTTTCCAAATATAAAAGTAATTTAAGGACTCTTCTGCGACAAGGACTATCACAACCTGACTTCTATGGTGATGTGATTTATAAACTTAGTAAGATTCTTGATCATGATCACTTTCATACTATCTTTGTTAAACTTGTTTATCAAAAGAGGTTATGACCCTATCATTTTCCAACGTACTGCATGCTTGGTGGTGGACCCTGTTAAAGTTCGCCACTATGTTTTCCTCTTTAATTGTACGATGACCGGTCAGACTGTGGACCCTATGATGACGCCTACCTAAAGCCCATTGGGACGGTGGCGTTTGATGTTAGTCTATGATCTTTCTTGTCGTGCCCTTAATGGTTTAGACTCTGACTGCTCTGGCTTCTGCCAAGTCATTGAGTACCTTCATTGTGGTTTTCTAGGCTATTGTTGTTTTGTATTATATTTACACGAGCATAGTTGTGTTTTACTTATATTGCCTATTGATGCAGCCTTGTCGGATAGAGATTAGATCATGGCGGGGTTTTCTTTATTTACACTGTCATGTTTTAATGGGATGACAGTAGGGTACGTGTGAGGTTTGGTGCACCCTAGAACCGGTTTAATCCCCAGTGGCCTACATTGCCACTGACCGTTCCAAGGCGGTAGCCCTATTGTCAACCCTTTTGTGTTTGTGATGTCGGTTGCATTTATTATTGCTTTTGCCTTCTTGTTTGTCAATACATGGAATGCTTGGATTCTTTGAACATACCATAATGACCGTATAATTGTAATGCAGCCGAATAGCCAACACTCTACTACAATTAGATTCCCTTTTGGTCTCCGATAACCTTTTTGCATTTAATTAATCTACGTTCTATTGAAGCCGGTTAGCAATCAGATCAATCAAGTACTATTTTAGATTGTAACTTTACACAAATTATAACGACAAACGACACTGGAAGCATTCAACGCCTTTTAAGTGGCATAACATATGGGAATACTACAAATAGCCAGATGAACCATACAATGAAGTATTCATTTGCCATATATAGATCTAATATTGATAATGTGAATAAAACATCCAAGGAGAAACAACTATTTACAATTAATGACCACTTATTTGTAGAGAAACTATAAATGAAATTCAGGGGGAAATCAATATTAAATCCTTGCAACTAAAAAGACAAACCGATAAAAGATAAACAAATTAAATAATGAGATTCAACACGCTATTTACTCTATATCAGCTAAAGAAGAACTTTCAATAGTAAGAAAATACAAGATGACTGAGAAAATGATTAGTATAAAAGCTAAAATATTAGAAGACACTGATACACCTAGACATTTATTGTGTAATTTGGAATTGCACTATTTCACCAGTAAGAAATATAAAAAGATCGGACAGGAAAGTAGCATTCAAGGAGGACAGTCAACCACAAAACACAGAAACAAACACGCAAACAGACAAACAAGAAGGCAAAAGCAATAATAAATGCAAACGACATCACAAACACAAAAGGGTTGACAATAGGGCTACTGCCTTGAAACGGTCAGTGGCAAAGTAGGCCACTGGGGGTTTAAACCGGTTCTAGGGTGCACCAAACCTCACACTTACCCTACTGTCATCCCAATAAAACAGGACAGTGTAAATAAAGAAATCCCCGCCTTAGGTAGGCGTCATCATAGGTCCACAGCCTGTCCGGTCATCGTACAGTTAAAGAGGAAAGCATAGTTGCGAACTGTAAAAGGGTCCACCACCAAGCATGCAGTACGTTGCATAATACAAGATAATGAGGAAAGTTAACGAAACCCTAATAAAATGGGGTCAAAATGTCATACAATCTCTTTTGCGAAGACCGGACAACGTCGTGGCACTCGATGATTGGAATTAATATCCCTTCCAAAGGTTTTCAGTGGACAAATTTCATTTTTAAGATTAGAGATATTAACTTTTATAATGCTAACCCCTCTTTGCTACCTCCTAGACCTATGTTTTCGTTTCGTAATTTAAAATCGGGAATTCAAGAATTTCATAATAAATGTGTTTTAGTTCCTGCTGATAAAGCACCTAACAATGTAATAATTGTGTGACGCCTACATTACGTCAATGTTTTATCTCTTGAACTCAGTAGCTCTAATTCGTATAAACCAGTTCAATCTACTGAGGATGATGTTATTTCCACACATATAACTTGGTGCACTACATTAAAGGCTGTGGTAGACAAAAAGCAATAATCTGCCAACTATATACTGGATTCCTAAATTACTTATACGGCCCGCTTTATTTCAAATTCTAGTGCCTGCACCATCACAAACATCTCCAATCGTTTAACTTTTTGTGTTACTGCCGTTAAAGATCACGTTAAACAATATTTTGCTAAAACTTGTGGTAACTCTGGGATTAATTTATTTTGGTCTATTAAAACTTCAGGAGACGTTCTTGATAAAATTTGTAATACACGTCAAGTTTCATCAATAAGCACTTTTGACTTCTTTACACTATATACAACCTTACCACAAATTCTTATCAAAGACAAGATTTCGCTAAAGAAAAAACTTTCGCTAGAGAAAAAAACTACATTTTGGCCTGTAATAATATCAACGCATTTTATACTAACGGCAGTTTAGACAATTACACTATGTGGACTTGCCAAGAAGTTTGTGAAGCACTCATTATCCTATTAGATAATATTTTTCGCAGGTATGGAACTACCGTTTATAGACAAATTGTTTTTTATCCCTATGTGTAAGAACTGTGTACCTCTTGTCGCATATTTGTTATTGTATTGCTCTGAAAGAGTTTTCATGTTGAGTCTTTCATCCGATAGTCAGGCAGATGTAATTAAGGCCTTTAATGACACCACTCGGTATTTTGGATGACATATTAAACATTGACAATCCTTTCTTTTCTACTATGGTTAATAATATCTACCATAAGAAACTTCAACACCACAAAGCTAACATTTTTGATACTGTCACTTCTTTCTTTGATTTACACCTCTCTATTGAAAATGGCGAAATAATAATTAACATCTATGGCAAGAGAGATGATTTTAATTTTAATATTGTTAAATATCCCCATTTAGATGGGGATGTTCCCCGAGCAACTTCTTATTGGGTATATGTGTCTCAACTTATTCGTTTTCCTAGAGCGTTTACTCGAGTTGAGGACTTTAATATTCGTTATCGTTGTATAACTTAAAAACTATTCCATCAGGGCTTCCGTTACCATAAACTTCGTAAAATCTTTGCAAATCGTATTTTCCGTAATCCTGATCTTCTTTCCAAATATAAGAGTAATTAACGAACAACTCTTCTGCGACAAGGACTATCACAACCTGACTTCTATGGTGACGTAAGATCCATGGACATGAATACTTTTATACTATCTTTGTTAAAATAGTTAAAAGGTTTATCAAGTTTGCGCACAATATTACCTGTTTATGTGTCGACGTGCCGTAAAACACCATTCATTCTTTATCAAAAGTGGTTATGACACTATCATTTTGCAACAAACTGCATGCTTTGTGGTGGACCTATTTATAGTTAGCCATTATGCTTTCCTCCTTAATTATGCGATGACTGTACAGGATGTTTACCCTATGATGACGTCTACCTAAAGTCCAAAAGGACGGTAACGTTTGATGTTTGTCTGCTATCTTGTCTTGTCGTGCCCTCAATGGTTTATTCTCTTGTTGCCCCGGCTTCTGCCAAGTTCTTGAGTACCATCTTTGTGGCTTTTTAGGCCTTTGTGTTTTTGTATTTATATATACACGAGCATCTTTGTGTTTTACCTATATTGCCTTTTAATGCTGCCTTGTTGGTTAGAAAATATTTCATGGCGGGGATTTCTTTATTTACACTGTCCCGCTTTATTGGGACGACTGTAGGGCAAGTGTGAGGTTTGGTGCACGTTAAAACCTGGTTTAAACTCCCTGCGGCCGTTTTTGCCACTGACCGGTCCAAATTGGTAGCCCTATTGTCAACCCCCGTGTATTTGTGATGATAATCTTGCCTTTATTCATCTTTATATATAGTTGTTTTTGTTTCTTTGTGTGTGCGTCCTGGAAGGATACTGTTCCTTTTCGATTTGTATATCTACATATAGAATAATTTGTCTCGAGCATATCTTTTAATATTATGTATTACGTTTGTGCATTTAAGCGCGTCCCTGGCCGAGTGGGTATAATATCTGACTTGAAATCACTTGCCCCTCGCCGCTTTGGGTGTATTTATGTGAGAAAGCCATGCAGCGGGCTTGCGGCAAGTCGGTGGTTCTAACCAGGGTACGCCCGTGCACAACAATTGCCAGGAGAGGCACATGGGGACTTCCTCCACTGATGAAAAGTCGCCATATGACCTTAGCTGTTGGAGAGATTTTAAAATCCAATTCAGTGCAATGAAATTTATGACTGAACTCTAATGAATATGCTTTATTAAAAGGTATTGTCCCATATCATTAACATGGGATCGAGCGATCAGCACATCAGTTTGTAATTTTGAGTCTATTTTACATAGAACATAATATTATAAAAAAAGTTCAGGAGTCCTTGTAGATATATAGAAAAAAATAATAAAGAAATTCTTCTAACATGAGCAATTTAAATGCAAATTAGCACTCTAACATTGTCATTGTATAGATGGATCCTATTATTCTAATTGCGCATTTGTTAACTATAGTTTTGCGTGCTTGACAATATATTTATATCACTAAAATACGGTTTATTCTATCATTAAATGTTCACCGAAAATACCTTATCTCGTTGTATGACGTCTAGTCAACACAAAGAAACCTCACATTACCACTTAACAACTCAATCATTTTCCACAACAACAACAAGTCGATGGCCCTTATACCCTGCGTACAAACCTTCCTAATTAGACACGTGATCGGTAAAAGTAATCTTAAGATTATAGTCACAGGCCGGGAGTTTAGTTGTTAACTGTTCAGTTAATGTCATATTGCTTTCTGCAGAAACGTTAATTTGAATTGTTGTTTTTACTTCTAAATAAAAGATGTCATAATTGTGGTTGGGCGTTTATTTATAAACTATTTAATTAATATCATATTGCTTGCAGCAGAAACGTTAATTGGTTTATTTACTTCTGAACGACACAGGTCATTACTGAGTTGTTTTATTTGTATTCATGATTGTTTACTGTTGAAATTTAATATTCATAATGCCAAATTTCGTAGCTAGATACAATTAGAATATAAATTGTCAGTCAAAATCAAAACACAAATAAATATAAAATCGGTCTGGTTGTGTTTTCACGTTCACGAATGAATAAAGGCGCTAACGAGCCGAGTCTTTAATTATTATTTCGAAATAAAACAAATGCAGTTGTTAAGTAAAGTAAATTAAAGTAATATGTGCGTGCCACAGGATGACCTTAGTGGTTGGGCTAACTCAGGAAAGAATCAATGACGGTGAATGCATTTACATAAGTTTAATGCAACTGTTAAAATATGTTTAGTATATATACAATTATCTAAAAAAACAAGCGAATTCACAAATGAACTATGAAAAGAATGTTCTCCTGAACGTTTAAGACGTTCTTAGTATTGTTATAAATACTGAATGTCTAAGACACTAAAGTGTTGTTAAAGCTATAACAATGTTGATCTAGCGCGATAACTGTGATGCGCGAGAGCTCATGAAGATGATGATGCGCGAATTCAATGGATGATTGCCATCAAATGCCTTCTGTAAGGGTTGATGACGCGATGCAATGATAGTTAATCTCCACTGAGATTGTGAATGATATTCCTCCAGTGAGGACTGGTAACGGGCCCACCTTGTGTCCCGGGGGTTGTCGTTAGTAAAACCTGGCTGCGCAGGTACGGGGACCGTCTCCACCGCTTGTAAACGTTATTCGTGGAAGCTTAGCTCCACTCCTGGATATCCAAACCTAGATGGCTTACTCCAACCCTGGATGGCTTATATCCTGGATGGCTTAGTCCAACCCTGGATGGCGTATATCCTGGATGGCTTATATCCTGGATGGCTTAGGCTGTAATTATACATACGTTTTAGATGTCGGTTGACAAACATAACAATCTTGCATAATTATCATTACCCAAACAAATCATTATTCAATCAATATATGTAAGCTGTACTAATGAGGAGTAGCAATGTATACATATTCTACAACGCCATGTATACGCTATGTACGTCGCTGTTAATCAATGCCCCTAATACATGTAATATAAACATGATCAAATTACTCATATATTACACTCACTGAGTTATGCATGCACGCATTTATTCTTGTCACTCATCTCATTGTTAACTAATGTTGACAATCGTGTATTACAATCACTGAGTTATACGCCAACGTTAACTAATGCACCTATTATCCACTGTTATCAAATTAATATTGTTTTACAATTAATGATCAATTACAATAATTACATCTAATAAAGTAACTTCAAAATCATATGCTAGTCTAAAGTTATGTTTGAGAAACATCAATGCTAACCGGATGTCGTAACCGCCAAACAAGATGGCGCCGCCCACTGAATACAAATATACGATAAAAGTTTAATAAAACTACTAACAACATGTTGCCTATGAAATTTGCCGTCCAATCTCTGTTCCAACAAAGTACTATCGATGATCCCGGCGAGAGCTAGAAGACAATGGGTTTTATAGCAAACATTACGCCCAAATCATTATTACCCCCGTTCAGTCCGTGACAAACGTGGCTAAATCTACAGTATTGAATCTACACGAGAGGCCCCTTATACAATTTTGCCGTTTAAGGAAAATATACCTATACGTTTACATGCATTAGCACAAAACTAAACTTATGACACGGCCTCTCTGGCGGCCACTTAAAATGTGCAAGCTTTTACGTGTTACATGAATAGATCATGAATATTGTGAAATTGTTTCAACTCGAACAATAGATTTTGGGTGTAACCGATAACTTACAAGAGCTGTATACGACCAGTACGCTCTACCCGTGACATTTTGTGACAGTGCGTTTTAAAAACAAAATAAGTATAATATTAATTAATATATTGCGCTTTGTTTAATGTTCTCAGCAAACTGACGTAATCAAAGCTTGTTGACGTATGACTTAGCTTCCAAATTATATTAGCAAGAACGCTTTTAATTAGAAAAAGAACAACAGCAATTGATTGGTGCAATCAAGAGCCCGTTTTAAGCCCTTATTTGCCAACAATTTTTCCAGTGACCGTTGTAACGTGTTATCCCATGCATATTGTCAATTCTTACGTGTGTGATGTCTATCTCTCTTAACTTTCAAATATATGTGTATAGTGTATGTACTTGTTTGTGTATGTTGGTTACGTTCTGTGAATGCTTCAAGTCCAGTTTGACTTGATTATCCACCTGCATGTACGATAGGGAGAATACAAAAACAAGCATGAAAAGAAAAAAAATGGATATCGTCGAACACGATATCGCAGTCTCGGTTTGGTTGAGAATGTTCATGAACGGTTGTGAAAAGTGCCTTCTAGCGTTCACGCCATATAGCAAAGGGTTGAGCAGAACTCAATATTAAAAATGTCAATAGTACAGAAATTTGAACCATCCCGAAGATGGTATGCATATGCCGGTGAACATGTAACCTTCAATGAGGTATTTTCACACCATTCCATGGCCAACGGCGTATGGTCCCAGTTTCTAACAAAACGCTTTGCCCTAAACGAGAAAACAATGGGCGAAATAAACAAAACGGAATTTAGTTGGGAGCAGAGGCTATGAATCATACGTATCACAAGGAACAGTCAAAATACTAGATTAGAAAAGCCGGCAACATATCCTACGGGTGATTAAACAATACTTGGAACCTTTAAAACAGGTTGACAATACGGATACAGCCTTGGAATGTTCAGTGGAAAAAAATGCCTGGGGATTTAATCAGGTTTCAAGGTGAACCAAACTTTAAACTTACCCTATTGTCATCACAGCAAAACGGGACATTGTTAATAAGGAAATCCCCGCCGCCAAGCGGCTATATCCTCTAACAAACTAGGCAGCCAGTATATGTATAACTCACAGATTATCATATAAAAACACAAAGCAAGCACTCAATGACTTGGCAGAGGCCAGAGCAATGCGATAACCATTAATGGCACGACATGACAAGATCGGATACAACCATCTAACGCTAACTCCTTTGAAGATTTAGATAGACGTTAACATGGGGTCGACAATGCGTTCAGTCAGCGCACAATCAAAGAGGAAAGATTAACTGTGGAAGCCACGGAAGTAAGAACTCGGTAATTTGTCAGAAGCCAAAGTAGCAAGAGCAGAAAAAAACATTAGGGTTACGGCAAGACATTAATGTTCGAATGCAGAGATTTATTGGATTTGTATATGTTCATTAGTTACCAAATCAATTAGCGGTTAGTTAGATTGTATAATTGATCACCAGATCAATCATCAATTAAACAAATCACTTTAAATAGATGTTTGTGTTCGGTATATTACCGAATAATAAGATTATCATCATAGACTACACAGACTTCACGGATGTTTGTATATAGGTTTATGTGGCTAACATTCCTTTATATGGGTCCTTTATGCTACTTCCAAGTTGAGTGGTTAGTTTACAACAGTTGATAATTGCTGTGAAGTCTTTACCACGACGCTGATACTGTCCTGATTATATAGTCTTAATTGTCGAATTAGGCAACGTCAATCAGAAATCACACGAAATCGACATTTTCATTAACAAACCCAAAGTATTATCGCCTGTGTTAAAACAATAAAACGAATTGGAATAATTTGACACGATAGAAACAAAACATCTACTATGAGGACTTGCTATGAAGTTTGTGAAGCACTCATCTTCCTATTAGATAATATTTTCGTCAGGTATGGAACCACCGTTTATAGACAAAATTTTGGTATCCCTATAGGTACGAAAAGTGCACCCCTTGTCGCAGATTTGTTTTTATTTTGCTATGAAAGAGATTTCATGTTGAGTCTTTCACCAGATACCCAGGCAGATGTTAATGAAGCCTTTAATGACACGTCTCGGCATCTGGATGACATACTGAACATTTCTTTCCAACTATATTTATCATAAAGAACTTCAGCTTAACAAAGCTAATTAACTGATAATAACGCTTCTTTTCCTGTTTTAGATCTCTCGACTGAAAACGGTGAAATAATTAGCAAAATCTATGACCAGAGAGATGATTTTAATTTTGACGTTGCTTATTATCCCCTCTTGGATGGGATGTTCCCCGAGCAACTTCTTATGGGGTGTATGTGTCTCAAGTTATTCGTTTTTCAAGAGCTTGTACTCGAGTTGAGGACTTTAATATTCGTTATATTTGTATAACTAAAAGCTTCTCATTCAGGGTTACCGTTACCATAAATTTCGTAAAACCTTTTGCGAAATTTTATTATCGTAACCCTGATCTTCTTTCCAAATATAAAAGTAATATAAGGACTCTTCTGCGACAAGGACTATCACAACATGACCTCTATGGTGATGTGATTTATAAACTTCGTAAAATTCTTGGTCATGATCACTTTCATACTATCTTTGTTAAACTTGTAAAAAAGTTTATCAAAAAAGGTTATGACCCTATAATTTTGCAACGTGCTGATTGCTTGGTGGTGGACCCTTTTACAGTTCGCCACTATGCTTTCCTCTTTAATTGTACGATGACCGGACAGGCTGTGGACCCTATGATGATACCTACCTAAAGCCCATTGGGACGGTGGCGTTTGATGCTTGTCTATGATCTTTCTTGTCGTGCCCTTAATGGTTTATTCTCTTGTTGCTATGGCTTCTGCCAAGTCATTGAGTACCATCATTGTGGTTTTCTAGGCTATTGTTGTTTTGTATTATATTTACACGAGCATATTTGTGTTTTACTTATATGGACTATTGATGCTGCCTTGTTGAGTAGAGATTATATCTTGGCGGAGCTTTCTTTATTTACACTGTCATGTTTTAATGCGATGACAGTAGGGTAAGTAAGTGTAAGGTTTGGTGCACCCTAGAACCGGTTTAAACCCCCCAGTGGCCTACGTTGCCACTGACCGTTCCAAGGCGGTAGCCCTATTGTCAACCCTTTTGTGTTTGTGATGTCGTTTGCATTTATTATTGATTTTGCCTTCTTGTTTTTCTGTTTGCGTGTTTGTTTCTGCGTTTTGTGGTTGACTGTCCTCCTTGAATTGAATGCTACTTTCCTTGTCCGATCTTTTTATATTTCTTCTTACTGACGTTTTGCAAGCATTAAAAGGCATTTTAAGGCAGCTCGTATAGTCTGATTAAAATCCAAAAAGGTTTTCCAACGTTAGACATTTAGAACAGACACACTAATCCGCCGTTAATAGGAACCTAGTATGATACGTATATATGCGAGAAGAGAAAGCAAGTTATAGAATATGTTGTAAGTTGGTGACCACTGAGGAAAGGAAACATGTTCTGGTTTATCTGTTTAAAGACATACTTGGTTACTTCATCTATAAAAAAGAAGGGGGTTCATCTATAAGCTCTGTTACAAACATGTCAAGATTTGCATGACCTAATTTAACTATTTGTTGAGCAATTTCTTTCACACGACAGTCGTCTTTGTAACGTAAGTCTAGTACCAGTAAATCCTCAATATTGTTCTTGAATATATTTTCTAATTCCTCTACTGTGTCACTCAAAATGTCTTACGAACATCGTTAGCTTGTTTATGATGGCAGTGCCTGATGAATTATTGCAATAACTGAAATTAACAGATAACTCAGAACACATCTGGTTCAGAGATCATCCAATTTGGAAGCTGCGATATGTTTACAGCACCTACTGCACCTTCATTTGTTTTCACAATCTTATATTTCTGCTTGTGGGCTAGTTCATTAGGTATTGATGAGACAATAATACTAATAATTTATTAAAATCAAAACAACACGTTTTGTAGTACTGATACTGATTGCTACAACATATACTGAAAGGAAAAAGAAACGCAGGGTGCGTATTTCCGCTATATATTGTATGTTTAATATGCTACTGCTAAGCGAATGGTAAAGGGCGACATTAGGCCTGTCCTTTTAGAAAGAAGGTTTAAACAGCACTGAACACACCAATGGTTACCCCTTTAAAGTTTCATTATCGTCAGAATGCGCATTTGGCTCAAGCAGGTGAGCAAACTTAGGCTTTAAATGTTGCAATCATTTAACATTAAATACAGTACTGAACTGGCTCAGTTTTTCAAAGAGGAACTTCAGCATTTATGAATTTCTTGTTACATCGTGTACTGTGATTAAAACGTCTACAACATCACAGTTGTGTTCTCTCTCTAACTAAATGCACTTTTTTATACAAAACATCTTGGGATTTCCTTGGAATATATATGGAATTAAGTGTGCAGTATATGCAATATATAGCGGAAATACGCACCCTGCGTTTCTCTTTCCTTTCAGTTTATAACCATACCAACAACAGTAGATATGAAGGTCGAACATAAAATGTAGCATTCAAGGACCACAAAACCGCCGGAGGCTGCTTCTTGGAATATACCCTTACTTTCACCTTTATCTATCATGCTGGACAATAAGGACGATTTCAATACGTTGACGCGTTTATATTTCAAAATGAACAGTAGAGTCCAATTTTTCCTGGCATTATTCAACAATTACAACTGGACCGACATAGGAATAGTACACGTACGTACTACATTACGCACGAATGTAATGCGCAGAGCAGGTATATACGATTATTACAAAATGTAAAAAGATGTGCACTAAATTCACTTTATATATAGTTAGTTAGAGGTTAATACATACATGGAGAAGAAGAAGAACAACAAACGGCGTTGTCTTTCACTTTAATGATGCAGTCTGTTGCTACCGAGAGTGTGCTGATTATTGATTTTGAAAAAAAAAATCATAAGCATTGTTTTCCTACTACAATGTGTTACTACTTATAGTAAGGTGTGTAATAAAATATAATAAATAAAGCGGAGGTGGATTAGTGGTAGAGCGTCCACCTCCGTCGCTTCACATGCGAGAGGAGGCCGTGTGTTTGATCCCCGACTGGGTCACGTCGAATACGCCATACTATTACATTGCTTGACTTTTATAAAAAGATTAGTGCTAAAAATGGTCAGCCCATTAACAGTATACTGTAACTGAGTATAAATTATATATGTGGAGTATCATGTAATCGCTGTTTCTCATTAAAACGAAGCAAGTGGCGTTTGCTATTCTCCAAAAATATGAATTCATTATTAATTTAAAAGAGATATCTATATTTTTACGTAAATTACACTATCTGAGACACACCAAATTGATTATTGTTTCAAATTAACTATGGCGATTTTCATAATGCTGGTCGCTGACTATAGTATGTGCGTTTGTCTGTGTACCAAATGTGTTGATTAAATAATTGGTCAATACAAAAAATGAAAGAATAAAGATATACGTAAAGACAATGAATAAAAAGCGAAAGGCAATCTTTATAACCAATTTACGATTTTATCAGCATAATATTACAATGATCGACACAAATTATATTTATACGTTTTCATTTCTTTACAATAGTAACAAAGAAAGAGTTCATATAAGCAAATATACACATATTTACCCCTACCCCATGCATATCAATGTATTTATAAAATGCCATCTCTTAAATGCTTAAAATAGTTTCGAACTGTGATATGCTTGAACATTGTTAAAACGACGTTAGGTATTGAATTGATTACGTAGATATAAATACCAGTTATGCATTTGGGTATTATATAATACATGCTTCAAATGATTGAATATAGTTATTTGTGGCATTTTATCAAGATATATTGCACTAAACATGTATTTGCTATTAATGTGGTTAGTTATGTAATATACATATTGCATTGCAATCACAATTTATTTGATTTACTGTAAATATCTTACTGTTTCCTTATATACCGAACTTAATATCAAACACGTTTCGTTGTCCACTAGACAATTGCTCAACTTCTTCCTATCTCATATATTTCTTCCAGTATTCTCTCTACATCTAAACTACTGAAACTGATATGCTGCCATGAAATCTAAATCAGTGTTGCTTTATTTGTATGTAGCCGGAGTGAAATAAAGAATTTGAATTTGATAGCAGACTTTGTACGTACGTATTATTTACGTACAAG
This sequence comes from Cyrtodaria siliqua, assembly GCA_037043455.1. NCBI lineage: Eukaryota > Metazoa > Mollusca > Bivalvia > Adapedonta > Hiatellidae > Cyrtodaria > Cyrtodaria siliqua. The sequence goes on along the minus strand of JAWPHD010008498.1, from coordinate 81,196 downwards.
TAGGTATCATATATTGCAATTCGTGTATGTGCATGTGCCAAATCCTGCTACTTAATTATTCTACGTCGATCTAGATTTTTTGTATCGCTAGTCCCTTTTCCTTCTTAAATATGCCAAACTATATCAATTTTATATCTGTAAATAATGTCAATTTGTTTTATCATATCGTGATTCTGTTTTATTTTCTTCAATAAAAATGATGTTACTCAGTTCCTTTTTTCTCTGATCAAAGGGAATAAACGATTTTTTAATTTTGTTCTAATTAATGCGCAATAGTGCTTTGTTTATTTTGTCAATATACTCATTCTTAGTACATTTGTTATTGATAGATTAGCATAATTTACATAGTCTTAATGTGTAATATATATGTTTGAGTTTGATGTTATTAGCTACTTTTAAAATATGTAGTTTTATAAATATAGTCTCTTATAATTCTGATTAGAATGGCATGGCTATCTTATAATGTTTACGATGTTTTATTTATGTTTGTATCTATTGTAAATCATGATGAGACTTTAATAAAGAAATATATATATATTGCACGTAGAATGCTTTATAATTAAAACGTATTTGTAGAACAAATGCATCAATGAGGGTGCTTTTCTGGTATTATTTCCTTTTGCTATACGTATATACAAAGTCCATATATATTAATAGTAGATTATGTTTGTGTTAACCTTAATGGAGATGATACTGGCATTGTGTTGTGTATAAGATTATATTCATGACATGTCTTATATCGATATCCTCACCTCATACTTGTATTGAAACAATTAATTTAAACAATGTATTTTTTTACGGAGTATGCGTCTAACATAGTGTGCGTCTACATATTTATATTTGTAAACAATCCTTATATTTCGACGGTAAGGCACCAATGTCTACCAGTACCATAAATAAGTGAAGTATTGCATAGATCACAACGAAATAAAGCAAAAATGTATAAGGTGTTGAACAGATGAGGCTAGCATATTTGGATTTATTCCCGACGTTATACTACCACGTGCTACTTCATACGGGGTGTATATCTCCCAGCTCATTCGATTTGCTAGAGCGTGTAATGATGTTATAGACTTCAATGATCGAAATCAAGTTATTACAAGTAAACTTTTTCAACAGGGATTTTGTTATCAAAAACTACAGAGATCTTTCTCTAAATGCTACCGCCGCAACGAGGGCCTGCTGGAAAAGTACAACTCCAACCTTAAAACACTTCTGCGACTAGGCATATTAAAACCCTCATTTTATGGAGATGTGGTCTATAAACTTCGAAGGTTAAAGGGGTCTGACGGGTGTCCTGACCGCTTTACACATTGAATCAGGAAGTTCTTCTGAAAAGGATATAACCCTTTGGTTTTACAGCGCACTGCATGTTTAGTGATTGACTCCTCTACAGTCAGTCATTACGCTCCACTTTTCACTTGTGCGATGACTGGACTACCTCTTGGAACTCTATGATTGTACCTACTGAAACCCCAACTAAGGGAGGTGGGGCATGAGCTTTCGTCCCTCGAGTTTTCTGGTCGTACCCTAGATTGGTTTTCTTTTTAGCTGCAACTACTATGGTTGTTCAGTACGATTCTGGATACATCCTGAGATGTTTATTATTTAGTATGTGTTTCTTTAGTTAGTTTCTCTGGATGTGGACTTTATTGTTAGAGAATTATTTTTGTTGGGATGTAGTTTTGTTTACACTGTCCTGTCTATTTGGGCGCTGAAGACAGGATAATAGCGAGGATTGTGCGCATATAAAATCGATTCACGCTTACCAGTAGGCCTTATTGCCTACTGACCGTTCCAAGTCGGTAACCCTGTCTTCACCACCCTTTCTGTTGTTTTTTGTCTCTTTCATTGTATTATCAAGTACTTGTTTGAAGTACAGTGCGGATCTACGATGCCATTGCGTTCGGACCCTGTGGTTTCTATAGGACCCAATATCTCATTTTTTTCCTTTCGATTTTTATATCTATATTTTCTATTAGTAAATGTGAACAGCAGCACTAACAGAGGCAAATTATCGTTTGGTTTCACGGTTTAAGACAATTTATTAACGTTTTCCATTAATACACGATACAAATCTGTATGATGTACTCCTCATTAATTACGTGTTAGATGTATGCTTAAGTCATGATCAATAATCGGCCCAATAAGTGCAAAAAAACTGTATCAAATGTATCGCATGCATTTTTGTAGACTACTCTCTATTTGTAGTTTCATGTGCACCATCTCATGGCTAATTTGGGCATTTAAAAATACTGACCTTAACCCTTAAATGTAAGTAACTCATGAATGTAAATGACTCACGGCTGAAGTAATAGATGAGTATTATATCACATGTGTATCTACCTATTGTACAGGTCACATCGGTAAATATTCGGCTTCCGAATATATTTAATTGAAAACAGATCCCCGGAGCGGGATTTGAACCAGGCCATTGAGTTCCGTATTAGCTGAAGATAACCACTTCATCATATTTGTTAATACATTGCAGCATGTCTTGTCGTATCCTTAATGGTTTGTTCTCTCGTTGTTTTGGCTTCTGCCAAGTCACTGAGAACTTGCATTGTTGCGTTCTATGCTTTTAATTTTATATTTATATATACATGACCATCCATGTCTATATCTACCTGTATGGCCTATTACTGATGAATTGTTTGTTAGATACTATTGCCTGGCGGGGATTTGTTTATTTACAATGTCCCGTTTTATTGGGATGCCGGTAGGGTAAGAGCGAGGTTTGTTGAACCCTAGAACCTGGTTTAATCCACCCAGTGACCTCTTTGCCACTGACCTTTCCAAGGCGGAAGCCCTATTGTCAACCTGTTTGGTTAGCCTTACAAGGTTAGGTTATATGGGAGACATGATGAATATATACTGATACATCGTGAGGTGCTTTGACATTTTGCTATTTTTTTTATTGTAATGAATGTTATTAAATACAAGATGTTTTCCAACTTCTGTATATCAAACGTTGATGTTTCTAGTACCAGGATAGGCAAACCATTGTACACTATGCAATAATTTTGTCTATAAAGTAAATGATGACCTTCATGAGTATAAGAGTGTATGTATTGTCGCTGTATTGCACTGGGCATTTTAGCGAGCAGACTTCGGTTTAAAGTTGAATCCCAAGGTTTGATCAGTTGTGAAGTTAGTTTTAAATAGTTTGTGAATTGATTCAAATTCGATCCTGGCTGGAATAGAAAGCACGATCCCTGGATTACTAAACCGAGGTGTTTACTGTTACACAACGGCGAGACCTACGCCCTTCATTAAAATAGATCGCTTAAATACTAGTATTCGCTATGAGCTGGTAAACATGCAATTAAAAAGAACTAGAGGACAATGACCTTGAAGCTCTACTGATATATTTTAATAGCCAGATCAGCCATGGGAATCTGTGAGGTTTTATATTAGAGAAGTAGTCGCCACAAGTTTTTCCTATATCACTCAATGTAAACAAAGGTGGCCACTGGCGGCCATGTTTGACAAAGAATCAAAATGCATTTTGTTTAGGGCCAACTATATGTCATGCTAGTCATTTTAGTAAAGGTTCCAAATCAATACCAGGTATGGTTTTTGAGAAGTAGTTGCCATAAACTTGTATTTAAGCTGTGGCAGCCATCTTGAATTTCCGTCAACCTGATTTTTACTTGGGACTAACTATACATTAAGACCAACATTCCTTTAAAGTTTGATAAATACTGATAAAGGTGATCCTTTGGGAGCAACAAACACAATTAAGAGAATAAAGCAGCAGACTCGGTTTTATTGAATCTGTTCATGAGAAGTAATAAAAGAAGCAACAACTCTCACGTTCCCTAGCACCGGCTTAAGCGGTATTCCACTTCAAAGCCACCTATATTGGGCTCGTTGGTCCCAAAGGACCAGTAAAAATAACACTACTGATTCGTAGCACGGGGCGACTTTTTACAGCCGCCACACTGCACTAAACGAACGCTAGTGAAAGTCATTTTGGTAAACATACAAAACTGATACCACTTATAGTTTTAAGGAGGTAGTCGTCAAAAAATAGTATTTAAAATCTATTTTTAGCCATGGCGGCCATCTTGAATTTTAGGCAAATCTGAATTTTACTTAGGACAACAAACTAGACATCAAGAGCAACATTCCTATATTCCTAAATATTATGATTTATTATGCTGCATTACCTATTCATCAATATAGCTGGTGACCGTGTGTGACCTGGTCACAGGTCATGTTATGCAATTTCTCCTGAGAATTTGGTTACTATCTCACCAGTACAAGTAGTCTTGCTCTTGTCTCAGAGGTTAGATTTGGAAAATTAGAATCAAAATAAAATCTTAAACTCCTACAATTCGTTTTCGGTGTTTTTCTGAGAGCCAATAAGGGATTATTTGGTATACGTTTTTTTGAGTAATTTTAAAAGTGTGTGTGTGAGGAAAAAAAGTGGAATGTCACTTCGCGTCTAAGTCATTGTTTTACTTTTCCGATCATTGCCCTAAATTTGAGAAGGGCTCATACCTTAAAATTGTTCTCTGTGTTTATCTGTAAATTATAGGGGTAAATATGTCACGGTACCGCTAATCTCAGTCCCGGAATGTGTATTGTGTCGCATACTTTGCTTATATTTATCACTGTATTTATTGAGATTTAATGTCAAGCTCGGTTTTGAGATCGAATTTCGGACTCCTTGCGGACCTTGAGTGTCAAACTGGGTGTTGAGATGGAATGTAGAGCCAGATTTTGATTTTGAATTGCGAATTCTGTGCTGAGATTGAATGTCCATTAAGTGGTCCAAGTATTAACTTTAATACCCCATTCATCCCCTTCTCCAAGAAGCAAACACGGAGTTGGCTGGGGTGTGAAATAAAACTTAATTTCGGTTTATAACGTTTGCGTATTGTACAATTAAAACATGTTTTAACAACATAATTTTACACAGGTTATCGCAATTTTTTCAGTAAAAACTGTTTTTAAACGTGTTTTATTGCCGAAAAATCTGATATAAAATCCTGATATTTCCCAACGCTTAATGGCATTAAGGCGGGACCAATTGAATATCAACTCGCTGCTGACAAACAAATGTTCAATCAGTGCTGACAAATGTGTAAGGATTCCGTAACCGAACGAATGTCGAACGCCGAATTCTGAACTACCTGCTAACTTCTCACACCTTTAAAAAGTATATCCAAAGTGACCTTGTTCACACAATGTATATATTATATAACACATAAAAACATGTAAATGACCTGGTCTAAGAAATAGATGAGGTTCTTCTTTTCGAAAAAGGGGATTTTGTTATAGACATAAATGATGTGAAAGCATTCTAGTCGTCATATACATGCGGCAGACAGGGTTATGTGTTATCTCAGTTGTTTTCGATGATAAAGCCCATTGTATATTTTTTTCATCATGTCTTTAGGATACGTACATACAATGAATGTTCAAACAGAATAACATTGTCCTTAGGCTGGATGATGAATTGAACTCGGAGAATATGTATTTGAGGTGTACTTATAACGAAACCCTTTCATTTTGTAACTGATACACCGAGTTTATCCACTACCAGAATGTGCAGGTATTTTATTTTATTAATCACTGATTGGTCAGATTATTTTGATGTCATGTGAAAGTTATGAATATTTAACTTATGATTTAGGTGCAAATAGTGATTAAAAAGTTAATAACTTTTGACCAAAGGTATCGTTATATATTATGTGATAATACCGCAACAATAACGGTTCAATTTAGTCTTTAAATATGATATATAGGGTCCTATAGAAACCACAGCGTCCGAACGCAATGGCATCGTAGGTCCGCACTGTACTGCAAACAAGGATTGAAACTACAATGAAAGAGACAAAAAAACAACAGAAAGGGTGGTGAAGACAGGGTTACCGACTTGGAACGGTCAGTAGGCAATAAGGCCTACTGCTTAGCTTGAATCGATTTTATATGCGCACAATCCTCGCTATTATCCTGTCTTCAGCGCCCAAATAGACAAGACAGTGTAAACAAAACTACATCCCATCAAAAGGAAATCTCTAACAATAAAGTCCACATCCAGAGAAACCAACTAAAGATATACATACAAAATAATAAACATCTCAGGATGTATCCAGAATCGTACTGAACAACCATAGTAGTTGCAGCTAAAAAGAAAACCAATCTAGGGTACGACCAGAAAACCCGTGGGACAAAAGCTCATGCACCCACCTCGCTTAGTTGGGGTTTCAGTAGGTACAATCATAGAGTCCCAAGAGGTAGTCCAGTCATCGCACAAGTGAAAAGTGAAACGTAATGACTGACTGTAGAGGGGTCAATCACTAAACATGCAGTGCGCTGTAAAACCAAGGGGTTATATCCTTTTCTTACGAACTTCCTGATTAAATTTGTAAAGCGGTCAGGAAACCCGTCAGACCCCTTTAACTTTCGAAGTTTATAGACCACATCTCCATAAAATGAGGGTTGTGATATGCCTAGTCGCAGAAGTGTTTTAAGGTTGGTGTTGTACTTTTCCAGCAGGCCCTCGTTGAGGCAGTAGAATTTAGAGAAAGATCTACGTAGTTTGTGATAACGAAAACCCTGCTGAAGAAGTTTACTTGTAATAACTTGATTACGATCATTGAAGTCTATAACATCATTACACGCTCTAGCAAATCGAATGAGCTGGGAGATATACACCCCATATGAGGTAGCACGAGGTACATCTCCATCCAGGTGTGGATAGTAAACGATGTTAAAATTGAAAGCATCTCTCTTATCATAGATTTTAGTATGAATACAATCATTTGAAATCGAGAGATGAAGATCGAGAAATGCTGCTTCTGTATCCGAACGGTTGGCTTTATTCAACATGAGCTCTGGTGGATAAATGTTAGAAACCATATGAGCAAAGAACGGATGATCAATATTGAGTATGTCATCAAGATACCGAGAAGTATTATAAAAGGCATCAATAATTTCACCCTGGCTAGCAGGTGACAAACTCAACATAAAATCTCTTCCATAGAAGTACAAAAACAAATCTGCAACAAGTGGCGCACAGTTAGTACCCATAGGAATACCAACAACCTGGCGGTAAATAGTTTTACCGTATCTTATAAAGATGTTATCCAGAAGAAAAGATAAGGCTCTACAAACATCAGTACAGGTCCACATATTATACTTATCATTTGGGGCGTTAGTAAAGAAAGCCCTGACATTATTACAAGCTAGACAAGTTGTACGTTCTCTAGCAAATGTCTTCTAAATAAACTGAAGCAATTTTTCTTTGATAAGATGATGTGGTAGTGTAGTATACAGTGTAGAAAAGTCGTAGGTGCTTCGAGAAGAGGCATGAACATGCTTACACCGTAGATTGTCAAGAACTTCTCCAGAGCTTTTAATAGACCAAAACAGATTGATTCCTGAGTTCTCGAAGGCCTTTCCGCAATATTTTACAATATGTTCTTTAATCGCGGAAAGTCAGGAAGTCAATAGTTTTGATATATTGGTCGTGGTACATGACCTGGAATTAGCGATAAAACGTGCTTTGTAAGGAATTTTGTGAAGTTTGGGTATCCAGTACATTGTAGGGAGCTTCGTCTGCTTACTAATTACAGAAACCTTTATAGACTCCATAAAAGTCACATGCTGGGAAACAATGTCCGTCTCCAGCAGAGGTGTAGTTAGATAAGCAGAAGTGCTCGTTAGCTCAGCATTCAAAGTATTGATATAATGTAAGCGTCAGACAATAATTATATTGTTGGAAGTCTTACAAAATATGAATAAATACTTCATTGGTGTAATGTATAAAATCGTCGTTAAAGTACGAGCAAACGCGATTGCTCCCATGCCAAATTATCGGAACCAGTCAGATTGCATATCATGGCATTTGTTATGTACTATTTAATACCGCAACAAACCAACTGCGCCTTTCGACGCAATCTTTTAAGCCGTCGCCTACTATGTGCCTATTGAACCGAAGATTCAGAGTTCAAGCCTTATATAAGGCAACATTTTTTAAACCATACATTGTTAAAATATTATACGAAACTACTACGGAATAAAGCTATTTGGTTCTGACAATGTTGCATTTGAGTACTCTGGAACTGTCCTGTTATATGAAAATGTCTTGATATTGCGAACTTTAAATTAAACATTTATATTTTTATCTTAAAATGAAACCCACGATCATATTTAAATTGCAAACAAAGGTTTAAAGTATTATGATATGTATTTAGTGGAATCACTTGGTTTAGGTAAAACTCTACGGCAAAAGAAACATATAGGTTTAAGATCTCTATGTCCACCGTCATATGCATGCCATCTTCGGGATGGTTAAAATTATGTACTATTGATTTTATGAATATTAAGTTCTGCTCAACCCGGGGCTAGATGGCGTGAGCGGTAGCTAGCATATTTTACTACCATTTATGATCAGTCTCAATCAAACCGAGACTGCAATATTTCGTATGTGTCGTGTTCGGCCGTTTCCAAAGGTCCACACGCATACTCTTTTAAAATTGGAAATTAGGGTGCAACTAATTCAAAATGTTATTTAAAGCGAACCACGTGAAGATGGAAATTATTTTTAAATGCATACATTTTCAATTACAGTTTTACACAATTAAATCATGCATATTTATGATACTCAGTTCCGCTGAAAATGAAAATATTAAACAAAAGGGTTGAGTTATAACACATCTTGAAATCATCACCTTTACTTCTCACGTACGCATGCGCATCACCAGCTCAGCATATATCTATGCGTTCTACCAACGTTCTCTCTCTTATAATGTTGTCGTCCAAGATATTTTCGTTGGCGCAACAATGTCCAGAATTACCATTTCCATTCTATCTTTTTGTATGGATGGATGTTTAGTTTAAAAACAAATGTTGCTGCATTTATCAAACACAAATGTGTGCGAAATGTTTATTATTTTTTTGTAAAAGCTTAGAAAAAACATTACTGTAGGAAGACGTTTTGAGCAGGGCTGGGAACGATGGTTTCCCCTTTTTGAAACACACATTTACCCATACTTTACAACTGTTTTATTTTCTGTACTAATTTGATAGCTTAAAGTTTATTATAAATATGGTCTAACTTAACTTAGAGCTGGTTTTAATTGTGGCTTGCACAACATTTTAGTGCACTCAGGGAAAACATCGTATGATTCCTTACAAAATGACTTTATCAATAGCACTTCTGACCTAAACCTAACTGATATTCTCATTGGAAGGACGTAGATGCCTACAGTAGAAGTGTTCGTTGTGTCACTATTTACACTTTTACATTACACCTTTCATGATAATAGGCGTGTATTTTGACACATGACACATGACTCAAATATGTGTTCATACTAAAATGCGGCACTTTGATCTACCACGAGCTTCGTCAGAACAGTAATATAAAATAAAGACAATTGCTTTTATTATTGCACTGTTGATTGTTTCATCGTTGATGGATGTTTTCAAAGGGATTTTATAACACTTGTAATGGGTTAAATTATTGATTAACGAGTATAAATGTACCTTCATCAAACAAACAGTAGGTGAAAGCATTACAAAACCCGAATTTCTGGCATTTTTGAAGTGTGTCTGAGATAGTTCTTGAAAATAGACTAGACTAAAACGTTCCCTTGGATATGCGATATGTGTTTAATGGCCTAAACGCTATACTGTAACCCTATAGAAAATGCAACAGTGGTATATGACCTACAAAGAAGTTTCCATTGATTAGGAGAGGCATATGAGTCACATGTCCTTGTTTGAGACGGATTTTACGCTTTTCATTCCTGGAAGTACATGTAATTGATTAATAATTGATTCGCTTATATAAACACAATATTCACGAAGACAAATCGCAAAGATGAACACAGATACAAGCCTGTTATGAATATGAACACGTTTTTGGCAGCAAACAGCAAAGCCAACAACAGTCTTGAATGAGTTTTAATGAATTTCTAAATAGAACTTATAATTGGGCGCAAGGCTAGAAAACAAACTACTAATATATGCTTTACTGTGGACCCACGTCATACTTTTTTTAAAATGTTCGCGATTTTCAAAAAGGGTACTGTAACAGCCAAATTAATAATAAATAATCAATAAAATCTTATGTAATAGGTTTAAACAAAATATACTATTGCAATCAGAACAATTTACTCAAGACGGTAGGCAACGAGTAATGAAATATATTCAGAGTATATTTCAATTTTCAAAATTGCTACCGTTTAGTAGGTGGCCAGCAACATATGTTGAAAATTGTGTCAAAATGATATACAGGGTCCTATAGAAGAAATATAAAAAGATCGGACAGGGAAAGTAGCATTCAAGGAGGACAGTAAACCACAAAACACAGAAACAAACACGCAAACAGACAAACAAGAAAGCAAAAGCAATAACAAATGCAAACGACATCACAAACACAAAAAGGGTTGACAATAGGGCTACCGCCTTGGAACGGTCAGTGGCAAAGTAGGCCACTGGGGGTTTAAACCGGTTCTAGGGTGCACCAAACCTCACACTTACCCTACTGTCATCCCATTAAAACAGGACAGTGTAAATAAAGAAATCCCCGCCATGATCTAATCTCTAACCAACAAGGCAGCATCAATAGGCAATATAAGAAAAACACAAATATGCTCGTGTAAATATAATACAAAAAAACAATAGCCTAGAAAGCCACAATGAAGGTACTCAATGACTTTGCAGAAGCCAGAGCAGTAAGAAAATAAACCATTAAGGGCACGACAAGAAAGATCATGGACAAACATCAAACGCCACCGTCCCAGTGGACTTTAGGTAGGCGTCATCACAGGGTCCACAGCCTGTCCGGTCATCGTACAATTAAAGAGGAAAGCATAGTGGCGACTGTAAAATGGTCCACCACCAAGCATGCAGTACGTTGCAAAATGATAGGGTCATAACCTCTTTTGATAAACTTTTTAACAAGTTTAACAAAGATAGTATGAAAGTGATCATGACCTAGAATCTTACGAAGTCTATAAATCACATCACCATAGAAGTCAGGTTGTGATAGTCCTTGTCGCAGAAGAGTTCTTAAATTACTTTTATATTTGGAAAGGAGATCAGGGTAGCGATAATAACATTTTGCAAAGGGTTTACGAAGTTTATGGTAACGGTAACCCTGATTGAGTAGCTTTTCAGTTATACAAAGATTACGGATATTAAAGTCCTCAACTCGAGTACAAGTTCTTGAAAAACGAATAAGTTGAGACACATATACCCCATAAGAAGTTGCTCGGGGAACATCCCAATCCAAGTGGGGGTAATTAACAATGTCAAAATTAAAATCATCTCTCTTGTCATAGATTTTGCTAATTATTTGACCATTTTTGATCGAGAGATCTAAATCAAGAAAAGAAGCGTTATTATCAGATATATTAGCTGTATTAAGCTGAAGTTCTTTAGGATAAATGTTATCAACCATAGTTGAAAAGAAAGGGTTGTCAATGTTCAGTATGTCATCCAGATACCAAGAGGTGTCATTAAAAACTTCAATAACATCTGCCTGGTTATCTGGTGAAAGACTCATCATGAAATCCCTTTTATAGCAAAATAAAAACAAATCTGCGACAAGTGGTGCACAGTTCGTACCCATAGGGATATCAACAATTTGTCTATAAACGGTGGTACTATGCCTGACGAAAATATTATCTAATAAGAAGATGAGTGCTAAGTTGACAACACCCATTCTTGACAAATCCGCGAATGACGCCTACCCAAAGCCCACTGGGACGGTGGCGTTTGATGTTTGTCCATGATCTTTCTTGTCGTGCCCTTAATGGTGTATTCTCTTACTGCTCTGGCTTCTGCCAAGTCATAGAGTACCTTCATTGTGGCTTTCTAGGCTATTGTTTTTTTGTATTATATTTACACGAGCATATTTGTGTTTTACTTATATTGCCTATTGATGCTGCCTTGTTGGTTAGAGATTAGATCATGGCGGGGATTTCTTTATTTACACTGTCCTGTTTTAATGGGATGACAGTAGGGTAAGTGTGAGGTTTGGTGCACCCTAGAACCGGTTTAAACTCCCAGTGGCCTACGTTGCCACTGACCGTTCCAAGGCGGTAGCCCTATTGTCAACCCTTTTGTGTGGTTGTGATGTCGTTTGCATTTTTTATTACTTTTGCCTTTTCGTTTGTCTGTTTGCGTGTTTGTTTTTGTGTTTTGTGGTTGACTGTCGTCCTTGAATGCTGCTTTCCCTGTCCGATATTTTTATCCTTCCTTAATTTAATCGCTCAGGCAAAACTGCGTGACGACAGAGCCCATTTAGCAGTTCAAAAGATATTGATTTTTACCATCTCAGCATAAGGAAACACGATGTCTGCAGTTATGTTCAGTCGAAAAGTGGCCTGAAAAGGACTGTGAAACAAGAAAAATGGAACTGACCCATTTACCAATGCGTAAATTATCCGTATTTGTACCAGCACAAACGCAAACAGAGTCAATGTCATACGTAAAATAAAGAACGTAACCATTATGACGATTTTCGTAGTATTGCATCAGTGACGTACAACGTATTTTAGGGAGTAAGTGGTCTGCAGCAGGAAACATAATTTTTATGTTGGATCCCAGTTGAGGCCCAAATTTGAAATAACGTTGCTAGGAGGTTGCTTATAAAAATGCTTAAAGGTTGTAAACCGACATTAAATCGACGTTGAACAGTTTCACCACCTCCAAAATGTTTCCTTGAATCAATGTCAGGATAACATGTACCGTACGTATTAGACGTACAATGCCTATATTGAAAGCAAAAACAAAAAGAGTTAGTCATGTGAATAACACATTTGTAAATTCTCCCATATAAACAAAGTACGCAACCTTCTTTTCTGTTTACAGATCATAGCAAAATCGAATAAAGAAAAAGAAAACATACACTCTGGACAGAGGTTAATCGTTATTAATATACAAAATAGGCTTAGTGGTGGACCCTTTTACAGTTTGCCACTATGCTTTCCTCTTTAATTGTACGATGACCGGACAGGCTGTGGACCCTATGATGACGCCTACCTAAAGCCCATTGGGACGGTGGCGTTTGATGTTTGTCCATGATCTTTCTTGTCGTGCCCTTAATGGTTTATTCTCTTACTGCTCTGGCTTCTGCCAAGTCATTGAGTACCTTCATTGTGGCTTTCTAGGCTATTGTTTTTTTGTATTATATTTACACGAGCATATTTGTGTTTTACTTATATTGCATATTGATGCTGCCTTGTTGGTTAGAGATTAGATCATAGCGGGGATTTCTTTATTTACACTGTCCTGTTTTAATGGGATGACAGTAGGGTAAGTGTGAGGTTTGGTGCACCCTAGAACCGGTTTAAACCACCAGTGGCCTACTTTGCCACTGACGGTTCCAAGGCGGTTGCCCTATTGTCAACCCTTTTGTGTTTGTGATGTCGTTTGCATTTATTATTGCTTTTGCTTTCTTGTTTGTCTGTTTGCGTGTTTGTTTCTGTGTTTTGTGGTTGACTGTCCTCCTTGAATGCTACTTTCCCTGTCCGATCTTTTTATATTTCTTTTGGGTGGTTTAATAACATCGAAATACGGTAACGGGTTGATATTATTGTTTATATACGTTTTCTTTCAACTGCACTTACGTTTCAATTGTTCACCAGCCTTTTAGAAACCGGTTTCTTTTGAAATGCATGTTGGGAGTTTTAGCAGGTGCTCGTTGTAATTCACCATGGTTTGAAACCATAGTTATTGCGATGTAACTGTCATCGTGAAAATGACGTCATAAATCACCTTTCATAAACGTTGTGTTCCGGTCAGTCCAGACTGTATTGTACCAGTGCATTTAGAACGTTCTATTGGTTAAAAGGCGGACTATAAATCTTAGAACACACACACTTGTGTTCAGTTCATATGACTGTGATATTAACGTTAACATCTGTAATCCTGTTATCTTCTGTTTCTTTAGTTAGGAATGCAAAATTGCTTTGAGCACACCATTGCCGTTTGATAACTACTAATTATTATTCATAAATATAGTTGTCTAATGCATATAACTATGTATTTCCTCCGGCAAGAGTGAAGATCAATACATACCACGCAAAATGTATTTATGATAGTCACAGCTGTATACCAACTTCTTTATGTTTTTTAACTATTAAATGCTATCCACTCACATAATTATGTGAACCAATGAAGTTGAGTATTGGTTTTGAGGTTTTTCGACAGACCAGCGTTGCATTTCATAGTTTATGAACGTGTTATACAAAACAAAATGTTTGACATTAAGCTGGTAATGCGTACTGTCGCGGTATTAATATTTATAAACTATCCAAGGATACAACATAACCATCGTCACAATTCTCAGTGCCATATACATACATCCTTTCAGTGTAACGTGGTTGCATTAGCGTCAGATGTTTACACCAAACATAATGTTACGGTTTTCATAGGTCCTGGTAAGCATAGTCATTTTATGGGGTGTTTCAGGATGGCGAAACCACGTGATATTTTGATCGGTTTCACGGAAAAAAATGTAAACAATACGCTCGATTCAGGTTGGGATTTTCTTCATAACTTCCTTAATATTTAAAAAAAATGTTCAAATAACGCGCAGATACCCTTAGACTTTCTTTCCTCCACCGCAAAAGGCAATTTGTTTCGTTCAGTACTTTCCGTGACTAGCGCCCCCACACCTCACCCAAAAAAAGAAAATGTACACGGTCATATATTTATTTCGTTTCCAAGACTTTGTGAGGGCTAATTTCAGATGAAATTTGCCATTTGCGGCGGAGGAAGAAGCTCTATGTGCACTTTAGTTGAATAAAATTCAATAAAAATTAAGAATGTAATGAAGCGAACACTTAACTGAATCGAGCGTTTTGTTTAAATGTTTTAGCCGTGAATTCGATCAACATGTCACGTGTGCAGTAAATGCATGAGAAAATGACAAAGCAAAACGGTATTCCGATCTTTGGAGATCGCTGAGCCCGATATTTGCATAAATCGGTGGTACATTCTCAAATACTTTTGGCTTCTTCCTTGAATTTCGAATATGTGGTTCCACTACTCCAGCCTTTAAAGGTTCTCATTAGTGTTTAATCACCTTTAGGATATGTTGCCTGCTATTTGACTGTCACTTGTGATACGCAGGCTTCTTTTCATTTTGTAATTTAAAATCGGAATCCAGGAATTTCATAATAAGATTGTTTTAGTTCCTGGTGATAAAGCAGCTAATAATATAATTATTGTTTGACGCCTCCATTACGTCAATGTTTTATCTCAGGAACTCGGGAGAACTAATTCGTATACTCTTGTGCAATTTTCTGAAGGTAATGTTGTTTTGACGCATATCACTCAGAGCAAGATTTTCAAGGCTGGAATAGACAAAAACCAAAATAGACTTCCAACTATGTACTGGATTTCCAAATTACAGAAACGATCATATAAAGTCCTTTTATTTCCAATTCTAGTTCTTGCACCACTACAAATATCTCCAAACTTTTAACATCTTATCTTACTGCCGTTAAATATCACGTTAAACAATAATGTGCTAAAGCTTATGAAAACTCTGGGATTAATTTAGTTTGGTCTATTAAAAATTCAGGCAACGTTCTTCATAAAATTTGCAAAAAAATGTCTAGCTTCATTTCTTATGATTTTTCTACATTATATACAACTTTGCCACACAACATTATCAAAGACAAGCTTATTGTTTTCATTCAATAACTTTTTCTAGGGAAAATAATACATTTTTGGCCTGCAACAATATTACAGCGATTTTTACTAACGGCAGTTTGGACAAATTCACTATTTGGACTTGCCATGAAGTTTGTGAATCACTTATATTTCTATTCAATAATATTTTCGTCAGGTATGAACTACCGTTTATAGACAAACTGTTAGTATCCCTATGGGTATGAACTGTGTACTCCTTGTAGCAGATTTGGTTTTATATTGCTATGAAAGAGATTTCATGTAGTCTTTCACCAGATTCAGCAGATACACAGGAAGACGTTATTGAAGCCTTTAATGACACCTCTCGGTATTTGACATATTGAACATTGAAAACTCTTTCTTTTCTACTATGGTAAATAATATATATCCCAAAGAATTTCAAGTTAACAAAGCTAATATTTCGGATACTTACGATTCTTTTTCTCGATTTACATATCTCTATTGAAAATGTTGAAATAATTAACAAAATCTGTGACAGGAGAGATGATTTTAATTTTGATATTGTTGATTATCCACATTTAGATGGGGATGTGCCCGTGCAACTTCTTATGGGGTCTATGTGTCTCAACTTATTCGTTTTTCTAGAGCTTGTACTCGAGTTGAGGACTTTAATATTTGTAAGCATTGTATAACTAAAAAGCTGCTCTATCAGGGTTACCGTTACCATAAACTTCGTAAAACGTTTGCAAAATTGTATTATCGTAACCCTGATCTTCTTTCCAAATATAAAAGTAATTTAAGAACTCTTCTGCGACAAGGACTATCACAATACAACTTGATTTTTATGGTGACGTGATTTACAAACTTCGTAAGATCCTTGGTTATGATGACTTTCATACTATCTTTGTTAAACTTGTTAAAAGGTTTATCAAAAGAGCTTAACGTCTCACTAGTGAATTAATCAACACTATATAATATATGTAGAAACGGTCACTTGTGGACCACTGCAAACATACTAAAAAATGTCCATTGGTCTTTAAATCTCCCCTCAATCTGCAAACCTTCCTCTGAAGCTTAGAATATCCACAAAAAATCAAAAGTTGACCAGATTAATTTTTTTTAAATTCCAGTCTTTTTCAGCACCCCTCAAAACTAGCTCCATTTCACTGATAATTCAACTGTATTCCTACCCATTTTCAAATTATCATATCTTCCTCGAAAATCACCCAGTGGCATCCAAACTTGGCAGAAGTCATGAACATGTTCCAATATTGTCACCTGAAGGCAGAAATAAGAGAATGATTGCATATTTCTAAGTTGAGAGCAAACCGATTAACACAGCCCTAGTTTTTTACGGTGTAACAATCTTCCTACCGTCATGGTCAAGGGAGGTAATTCTGTAGTGAGACCTTTAACTGAATTATTTTTTTGACATAAGTCTCAAAACTTTATCAAACAAAGTAACAATATTGACGAGCATAAAATGACTTTACTTGGTGTTATCCGCGGACTATTTTTAACAAAATGGCATAAAACATGAAGCCGGTCACATTTGCTTCAAGTCAGTTTCGGACGACTTGAAAATGCACAGAACTGCCACGACATATCAACCGCTAAACTTGAATATCTTCTATACTTGTTAAAGAAAATGTTTGAAACTTTTAAGTTTTAGTATTCTATGATTGCTTTATCTTATCATTGTATAAAATGTACTGTTTGTGTAATACTACCTAATTCAAGTGTCAAAATGCATGCCCTTATATGGCAATTTATTGGTTTCTTGAATAAATGCTTTATTATTCGAACAGTACATCATCTTTGACTTATCATTTCTGCTTCCAAAGAAACTTCATTGTTGGTAGATAAGCTTACTTGTAATTGTAGTGGATGGCTAAGCTGGATTGATGAAATCCTAAACCTTCCTGACCTAATATGGTTAGATTTTTGCGCCAAAACGTAACGTCATATTCATGACGACACGTCATATTCATGACGTCATCTTCATGATGTCATCATATTAATTAAACATTATTTAATATCTATTTACTTCACATCTCACATCACATCACAAGAAAGATAAGATAAGATAAGATAAGAAAGATAAGATAAGATAAGATAAGATAAGATAAGATAAGATAAGATAAGATAAGATAAGATAAGATAAGATAAGATAGATGGATGGATGGATGGATGGATGGATGGATGGATGGATGGATGGATGGATGGATGGATGGATGGATGGATGGATGGATGGATGGATGGATGGATGGATGGATGGATGGATGGATGGATGGATGGATGGATGGATGGATGGATGGATGGATGGATGGATGGATGGATGGATGGATGGATGGATGGATGGATGGATGGATGGATGGATGGATGGATGGATGGATGGATGGATGGATGGATGGATGGATGGATGGATGGATGGATGGATGGATGGATGGATGGATGGATGGATGGATGGATGGATGGATGGATGGATGGATGGATGGATGGATGGATGGATGGATGGATGGATGGATGGATGGATGGATGGATGGATGGATGGATGGATGGATGGATGGATGGATGGATGGATGGATGGATGGATGGATGGATGGATGGATGGATGGATGGATGGATGGATGGATGGATGGATGGATGGATGGATGGATGGATGGATGGATGGATGGATGGATGGATGGATGGATGGATGGATGGATGGATGGATGGATGGATGGATGGATGGATGGATGGATGGATGGATGGATGGATGGATGGATGGATGGATGGATGGATGGATGGATAGATAGATAGATAGATAGATAGATAGATAGATAGATAGATAGATCAGTAAGTAAGTAAGTAAGTAAGTAAGTAAGTAAGTAAGTAAGTAAGTAAGTAAATATATCAATAAATAAATAATAAAAAAAAGAAAGAAATAATAAAAAAGATTATTGACTAATGCAACAATAACCGTCAAGTCGATACAAATTTCATACTTCGTTTACAAGTGACGAACATAGAGGCCAGATTAGCGATGGAATCGATATTGAAGAGTGACACGCCGATCACTATTGACAACATGACAACAGACGGGGACAGCAAAGCATTCAAGGGCGCTCGTGCTGCTCAACTTGCTATCACGGGCAAACCCATGTCAAGAATGGCAGATGTTGTACATCTTACTAAAACAATGAGAAATAAAATTAAGAGGACTGAGTTTTCACAAAAGATGTTTCCTGGACATACCAAACGGGACCGAGCATACATTCAGAAACGCTTTGCAAAGGACGTATCTCACCGTGTACTGACATGAGTTTCAAAATGTACAGCAGACTATAGGCGACACAAATATTCCCTTTTTACAACAAAAATGGCTATAATAGACTGCTACCAGGATAAATGTGGGAAAACTTGTAGTAAATATTCCATGTCGTGTGGGGGTAATCCACCAATCTCAACGTGGAGAAAACATTTTATGCCAACATCATGTAAACCTCTAAAGATTCAGGGAGACGACAAAAATAAAATAAACTAATCGACTGTTTAAATGTTCGACTGGGAAAAGACGCTGCGACCAAGACACGTAAAGGTGCCGACACAAATCACGGTATCAATGCCTCAAACCCGAAAGACGTAACCTTTCGACGTAACGCTAAAGGCAGAAAATTAAGTGCCGCAGCACGGTTTAATGACGGACGGTCAAATTCAGCAATAGAACAAGTTAATGCTGTTAGAAGGTCATTTCCCCAAAACACAAACGTGTTACGGTCACTTAAGAAAATTCAGGACAAAAATACGTACGACAAACAGCGACAAATATTACAAACTTATAAAACAGCCAGATTTATCAACGACGTGAACAAATTTAAAGTATACGATGACCAACGACAACATAAAACATACTCAACTGACCTTCTCGACAAGTAAACAATGACCACACATTTTGCTATATGAAAAGTGGGTGGGGTAACAATTTGACATGAAACACTACAATAGGATAATATAAACAATCTACTCACATGAAGCATGCAATCGGGATACTCTTTATGTCCTAAACACAGTATTGGTATCAAGTGCAGGCACCTTTGTCTTTCCATGTTGACGCTATAAGGCTCCAAGCTGAGATGGTCAAATCGCAAACATAAACTGTTGTGGCAGAGATGAGACACGTCCATCCCCCTAGGAATACCAGGAACACACATCACACACATATACATCACTCTATGAGCTAACATGTTCATCTGAGTATGTCTCCCAGTCAAAACAATCGACTGTCTCCCATATTCTGAAACTTTCTGACCACAGATTCATCTATTAAGTCCCAAATGACGGTTATAACGCATGCACGGAGTCCGACTAGAAGCAAAGTAGTCTATTTTACACTGCAAAAGCATCAAATACTTATCAAAATCCATATTATACCTTAGAAATGCACTGTTTCACTCTAAAATCAAGATTTCACTATAAAAAATCCACTCTGGCAACAACAAACGCTGTCTATCAAGCCTTTCACTGATCCAGATGAGGGTTGTTTAACGTCTCACTAGTGAATTAATCAACACTATATAATATATGTAGAAACGGTCACTTGTGGACCACTGCAAACATACTAAAAAATGTCCATTGGTCTTTAAATCTCCCCTCAATCTGCAAACCTTCCTCTGAAGCTTAGAATATCCACAAAAAATCAAAAGTTGACCAGATTAAAAAATTTTAAATTCCAGTCTTTTTCAGCACCCCTCAAAACTAGCTCCATTTCACTGATAATTCAACTGTATTCCTACCCATTTTCAAATTACCATATCTTCCTCGAAAATCACCCAGTGGCATCCAAACTTGGCAGAAGTCATGAACATGTTCCAATATTGTCACCTGAAGGCAGAAATAAGAGAATGATTGCACATTTCCAAGTTGAGAGCAAACCGATTAACACAGCCCTAGTTTTTTACGGTGTAACAATCTTCCTACCGTCATGGTCAAGGGAGGTAATTCTGTAGTGAGACCTTAAACCATCCAGAGTGTCCCATTTTGGCGTATTTATTACAGCGAATTAGATTAGTATAAGGGAGTTTTTAATAAATTAGGACTTGATTCGCATTTTTGCATTTTTGCTGCATATAAAACGCTGGAATTAAATGGCAAATTCCGTGAAGAGCGTTAGCGATTTAAGGTTAGTTTGTCATTCACTACCGGCGTTTAAAACCGCAAACAATCCTTAGCGATTTATGGTTAGTTTGTCATTCACTACCGGCGTTTAAAACCGCAAATAATCCTTAGTGATTTATGGTTAGTTTGTCATTCACTACCGGCGTTTAAAACCGCAAACAATCCTTAGCGATTTATGGTAAGTTTGTCATTCACTACCGGCGTTTAAAACCGCAAACAATCCTTAGCGAGTTATGGTTAGTTTGTCATTCACCACTGGCGTTTAAAACCGCAAACAATCCTTAGTGAATTATGGTTAGTTTATCATTCACTACCGGCGTTTAAAACTGCAAACAATCCTTAGCGATTTACGATAAGTTTGTCATTCCACTACCGGCGTTTAAAACCGCATGCAATCCAAAATATAGCGTTTCATGGAATTTGCTATATACTATTGTCGTTGGAAATGGAATAAACGCCTAAAAACTAAAAAAATAAATCAATTCTTATATAAACGTTGTTTTTCAGTCGCTGTATTACCAACAATAACTTGCGTTAGGAGAATAATAATGAACAAAAAGGGCGAGAGAGACAGTTACCGTCGGTGTAGTTTCAGTCAGTGGAATAGCCCCTTTTTACTGGGACACATTAACGTGGCCTCCTTGAAACGGTTATTCGAAATAGGACACTTTTTTAAACTGAATATAAAATTTAGTCAATACATATAACTACAAGCAAGGTTTTACGCAAGCGTAAAATATCTGCCGAGAGACATCAAGTCACAGATGTTAAAACAATATTGGATAATATAACAGTTGTCATAAACACGCCATGGCCGTTTTTTCTTACATTCTTCCCAGTTTTTACCAAGCATTTTACATTCCTACCAAGCATTTTGAATCAATGTGGGCGACCTCGCTTCTTTCTGTTCAAATACCTTGACATGCCTTACATATTGATTACACAATTCATCCTTGTAGCACGACGTGCTAGAAGTATACATCAGCACAGAAATGTCCGAAATACAATTGTTCACATGTACATGTAAGGGATACGTGTGCGTTAGCGTGTGCATTACAACACATATAAACTGTTCACTGTAACCATGTGTAATTATAAGATTGTGTTATCAAAGTAAAAAATGTAAAGGAACTGTTGCTACCTTACCATTAGCAATAATGAAAACCATAATAATGAAAATTTAAAAAAAAATGAAATCAGCATATTTCGGCCGGTGAATGTTTCATTGCTAATACACGTATAATAATAATGACTACATGCTACATGGTTTACGAGAACGTCATTTCAGTAAGTGAAACGGTAACATTTCAACATTACAAAATATGTGTTTATAACACTCAAGTTTTTCAGACGTGTTCTCTAGGAATTCAAGTTATAAAGCATGCTTACTTACATGAGCAACAGTATGTTTACCACATACAGATAAGGGTCAGCTGCCGGAACAGCTGCTGAATAAATAGAGAATATTATGTCAGTGCCTTTTACTATCAAGTTTATTAGGCGAGGCTTAAAAAACGAAGAATGGTGAGGCTCTGCCGAGCCGAGCCATTCTTCGTTTTCGTGTCGAGCCTAATAAACTTGATAGTAAAAGGCACTGACATAATATTCTATTTATCATGTAGATTATCCACATTTTCTGTATAAATTAATAGTATTACCTATTTCTCAGAATGTTACGCTTATCGAGGACGCCGCCATAGTGTTGTTTTTTTGATTGTTTTATGACGTCAGGCAAAGTTACGTGCATGACGTCAGATAACGTTACGTACAATAAACGCCGAGGGATTTCGAATTGATTTGCTCTATTGGTCAGTGCCTAATAAAGCAATATTTAATAGGTCATCCCTTTATTGGGCAGAAAAGTGCACATCTGCATGATAAAGTATATTAACTTATTATTATTATGACCAAGTTTCCAATCTGAAAACAAGTATTAAGAATGTGTTGTTACCTCTAGGGCCTAGGGGTGTTACCTTTAATGCGGGTCAATCATCGTGTTATCTTTAGTGCAGCAGTTGTAACCTTTAGTGCATACTTTTTGTAACTTTTGGTGTAGGTTATTACTTTTAGTCTCATACGTGTTACCTTTAGTGCACTTGTTACCTTTAGGGTAGCAACACTGTAGACAGCGGTTTATATGCGTGTAAACTTTTATTATTGAATCGCCTTATACATTATAATGTTTATATAAAGCACGATGCTATCCCGATTAATTGTCTACAAACCCAAAATCACTAATAAGGCGCCAATTGAGGTTCGAAAAAATATTTTTTTATAGTTCAAACTAACGTCTTGTGCAAAGTATTTAAACAACGTTTAGATTTTTCTTAATCATTTTTGAAATTTTCAACCACGCCTTGTTT
Source organism: Cyrtodaria siliqua (assembly GCA_037043455.1). Lineage (NCBI taxonomy): Eukaryota > Metazoa > Mollusca > Bivalvia > Adapedonta > Hiatellidae > Cyrtodaria > Cyrtodaria siliqua. The sequence continues at coordinate 58,049 of JAWPHD010008498.1, read as the reverse complement.
TAAATTAAACTAATTAAAATCGGACAAATTATGCAACTGATTTTCAGAACAAATTATGTGTAATGCATACGTAACACTTGACTACATTAGGTCTATGACTATTTGTATGCTTTATAACAAGATATGTTTTAAATTGTGTTATTTTGTTAAGTTTATATAGATATCATGGTAACTAAAACATTGAATTAACTTGTTTGACGCTTTCATTTGTGGATTCTGAGGTCAAACGAAATGATGACATTGAAACTTGAGTTCCACACATTTGTGTAGTTGAATAAATGAACGTTACAAATTATATCAAGCAAATACACATTCAAATGCGATACAATGAATACATCGGTCAAAATACCAAAACGAATATATCACAATAAAGGAACAAATCATACTGGTGTCTTTGTCCCTTTTGCATTCGAATATTAGCTCAATTTCAACAAACAGCTATAATGTAATGGATGTATTCAAAAGTAATCATAGAAATGTGGATATAAATTAAGATCATATTTTGAATCATTACATGAAGGAATTAGTTGTGATATCCTGTCCTGGGCAACCTTTGTATTGTAAAGATTTTAAATAATCAATTATCTTTCGAACATGACTAAAACGAAGGTAGAAATAACAGTTATTAATAATCTCGAAAAATGGCGTTTAATACGGTGTGGTTTGATATAATATCATAGACTATCAATCATGATGAATTTGAAATTCAAACCAACTTGAATAAACTTAGAGGGAAGTATAACATTAAACAAATATGGGAAGTATATTTCTTTAATTTATGGAATATATAGAATATATAACAGCATTAACTGTTCATTCATCATTAATCACGGTTAACGGTAGAGTATGTACGCATACATTTGGAAGAACTGTACACTACAGACGACAAGTCTATACTGATGGATAAGTTGGTTAACAATCAAGTGTTCATAATATGAATGTTGTTTATAAATTGGAAATATTTGCAAAAACATCTTAAACTAACGTGAAGGCCCAGTACAGATAAAGTTGGTGACGTATGTATCTCTTCCCTTACAACATGACAATCAACTCATACAGTGTGTCTTTTAACGAATGTTATAGCTTTGGAAGTAAACTTGTTTGTTGTTATTTTCTTTCACCTCATCAGAAATGTTAAAATAGTCTTTGGGAATACCAAGACTTTATTTATCTACAGTTCCTGAGACTACCCAGAAGGAGTAATAAACAATAAATTTACAAAGAATCTGTGTGCTGTCAATCCATATGCACTAAAATATGCGTGGCCATGTATCCATGTTCTTTGCATGAAACATGCATTTCACTTCATAGGCACCTATATCTCTGACTTCTGTTTGACCGATATATCGTTTACTAAACATAAAATGCAGTAACATATTCATGATATTACTGCGAAATTGTGCGTTTACGTGGACTGCTGTTGACTTAACGGCAATTAAAACTCTGCTCATCTGAATTCAGTTGAGTAGGCCTTGTGTGATTTTATCAACACGTTCAATGATTTATTAACACGTTTAATGGTAGTTTGGATACCTTAGCTTATGTGTGCGCAAATTGGCGGGTGTCGCAGTTGCCTCCCTCCTGCAGGCACAATGTTCAAAAGCAATATGTTTCTCGGGCTTGTCTTGTTTGACAATCCAATGATAGAGGGTCAAAAGCTTAAATAAACGCTTCTGTTTATCTTGGTGTACAGAAAACAGTATTAAAGATATAATTATGAAAGGAATGCTTTACTTTATATTTTTCCGAATTGTATTAAAAATCGCGCTAAAATTTCCAATTTTATGAAAAATCGGGCTAAAATTCCCAACTGAGAAGGTATGGGTTATTATTCGGATAACATCCTGTTACTATCGTTTTGCTTGTAGACGTCCATGACGCTATATTGTATAGTTTTGCTTGTAGACGTCCATGACGCTATATTGTATAGTTTTGCTTGTAGACGTCCATGACGCTATATTGTATAGTTTTGCTTGTAGACGTCCATGACGCTATATTGTATAGTTTTGCTTGTAGACGTCCATGACGCTATATTGTATAGTTTTGCGTATTTGTGGTATGTCTCAGTAATAAAAACAACGCTCATTAGAGGGACTGGATACGACGATATACATAATGCACCAGAAGAGACTGAAAATAGAGCGTGCTGGCTATTGTTGCACTGAACTAATTTATTTGTTTAATTTAACGCCATTATGAATCTGAAATTTGAATTAAATTAAATAGGCCATATATATCCCATTAGTATTATTGCTGTTTAAATTATTAGTAACTTGTAGTAGTTTTTCTTATTATTATTATTATTATTATTATTAGTAGTAGTAGTAGTAGTAGTAGTAGTAGTATCTTTGCCGCGGGCTATAATCATATGCTCATGGTTAACATTCTGACTATCACCCTCTCATCAATGTGATATGTATACACTATTCCTCACACTGGTCAATATAATTACGGTACACGAGTATAATAAATAAAGAATTATATGTTGTTGTTGTTGCTCTTGTAAAACAAATCGTAGTACAACATTTAGTATGTAGTTCACTAAACATGGTTTGTTAATATTATTGTTAACAAGGTCCAATATATACCTGATGCTTTTTTTTTGCGAATTTCAGGCACTAATGTATATATAAATACTGCATGCTTTAATTTGTATTTTCTATTTAATTAAATGGAACACAGGCGTTATCATACGTCCATACTTTTAATGAATTCAATGAATAATTACCAGGCTATTCTTTATATTGTACTAATTCATAAATATGTTTGAAAAGATCAGAAAAGTAGTCCTATAGAAATCATAGCACCCAAACGCAATGGCACCGCACTGTACCACAAAGAGCAAATTAACTATACAATGAAAATAACAATATACAACACACAGAGTGGTGATTACATGTTTACCGACTTGGAACGGTCAGCAGTAAAAACGGTACATTTGTTAGTTTAAATCGAAGTTTAGTGGACACAACCTCGCTATTAGCCTGTCTTCAGCTCTTAAATTGACAAGACGGTGTAATAAACGTAAATACCATTTACGGAAGAAATAGTTTTTGTTCGACGCATATGTCAGCAACACATAGCCTTCGCACAGGTTATTAACATCGATAGTGCGGCTATGGAACATATTTCATAAAATATAATACCCGGAGCTGAATTTGAACAGTTCTTATTCTCACTTCAAGTATTGATGATAAACAACTCCGATATTGACTGTGTTGATTCTAAAGCATTTCTAACACTTACTACGGAATAACGTGTGCACACGTTCACACAGAAACTTGATACATACTTGATACATACTCAATAATATTGTTGCTGAGCCGGAATCCTAGTTTGATTTTGATAGAATATAGTTTTACATCATGCAACGTCAATATATATGTGAGACAGGATGGGTTGACTATACACTGATGGATCTTGTGATGTGTTTTTTGTGTTAAAATAAATGTCAAAAAGTCATAACAGATTGGTTGCTAGGTCGTAGGTCAATTGTTCGATCCCCGAGAAAGGCAAACATGTTTTCGATAACAATTATAGTGCCCCCTCTGAACTGGTGCGATGTGAGTAAAATAAAATTAAGAGCCCCAAAGCGCATTTCGACATTCTGGGGCGTCCCGTCAACTTGACGTTATGTTTCTTCCCTTCAAAATGACGTTATGTTTCTACCCGCCAAAACGACGTTCTGTAGCTTCCATCCAAAGTGAGGTTCTGTGGCTTCCCGATAAAATGACTTCTAACGATTCCCGCCAAAATGACTTTCGAGAGCTTCCTGCCAAAGTGACGCGCTGGAGCTTCCCGACAAAATGACGTTCTAGAGCTTAACGCCAAAGAGACGCTCTGGGGCTTTCCGGCAAAATTACTTCTGGAGCTACCCATCAAAGTGACGCTCTTGGGCTTCCCGGCAAAATTACTTCAGGAGCTACCCACCAAAGTGACGCTCTGGGGCTTCCCGACAAAATGACGTTCTAGCGCTTCCGGCCAAAGTGACGCTCTAGAGCTTCTCGTCAAAATTACTTTCTAGAGCTTAACGCCGAAGTGACGCTCTGGGGTATCCCGACAAAATTGCCTCCGGAGCTTTCCATCAAAGTGACGCTCTGGGGTTTCCCGACAAAATTACTTCTGGAGCTGTTCCCCAAAATGACGTTCTGAGGCTTCCCTGGTGCTCTACAATGAAATGTTGGGTTGAAAGAAAGAAAGGAAAACAGAAACTTGAAACAAAAATGGAGGTGCTGGAGAATAAACAACTGTCCGGCGCGATAAGCGGACATCTTACCATTAGCTTTCTATCAAAGTGACGCTCTGGGGCTTCCCGACAAAATTACCTCCGGAGCTTTCCATCAAAGTGACGCTCTGGGGTTTCCCGACAACATTACTTCTGGAGCTGTTCCCCAAAATGACGTTCTGAGGCTTCCCTGGTGCTCTACAATGAAATGTTGGGTTGAAAGAAAGAAAGGAAAACAGAAACTTGAAACAAAAATGGAGGTGCTGGAGAATAAACTACTGTCCGGCGCGATAAGCGGACATCTTACCATTATGTCACAGAGAAATACATGCTTCCGTTTAGTAATATGTATTTATGTCTAAGTGTTACCATTTAGAAAACAGTACTCACGAACTAGCTGGTGTTCGTATGATTCGACAATTCTTTTGAAATGCATATCGATCAGCTATTATTCACATGTTTATATGTGGTTTTAAACTGTAGGAGAAACAACTAGGCAACTGTTGGCAGACGCTATTTTTAGTTATTGGGTTTGTTACTGACCCCATACAGAAATATTTGGGGTCAGTCAGATATAAAGGGGGTCTCGGAAATAACCCCTATATATCTGACAGACCCCACATATTTTTGTAGGGGGTCAGTAACAAACCCAATAACTGATTTATTGCATCGTGCACCTTTTTTAAGACAAACACCAATATTTAACCCATTTTAATGGAGTGTCAACGTCATTTACGTCAAGACACGATTTAGTACAAACATCAAACGCTACCGTCCTTTGATGGTTTAGACGTCATCATAGGGTCCACAATCTGTCCGGCCATTGCACCATCAAAGAGAAAAATATAGTGGCCAACTGAAAATGGGTCAACCACTAAACATGCAGTGCGTTGCAACCTCATAACCTCTTTTGATAAATGTTTAACAAGTTTAATAAAGATGTTATGAAGTTATTATGACCAAGTTCATAACGAAGTTTTTAAATCATGTCACCATTGAAGTCTGGTTGTACATTCAAGCGACATCATGTACATGTATATATATATGTCTCTGTGATGTAATGGTTAGATCGTCAGGTTATCAAACGGGGACCATCGTGGTTCATTCTCCAGCCTCTCAATGTTTGCACGTTTCGTTTTCTTTCATTCAATCCAACCATACTGACGTCATATTTCATCACTGATATTCGGCCGGTGCCCTCTTGATTTTTCAGGACTTCATCCGCGGTGCGGTAATTCGGTGTGCACATGCAATACTGAAACAACGTGTTGTAATTAAATTATTCCTGTGTCAATATAATCATCGTTTTTGTTATTTATGTTTTGTTTCACTCTTTTTATATATACGTAATTATGTTTTATTTGTAGGTGTATTCATATAAAACGCCAGTATATAATTTAAAACCAGTTCACTTACAGATCAAAGAACTGCAAGTACGCGATACTCAGTTGTAGTAAGTTTATAATCACGATATGCCTCAACACTGGACAGTTATATTATATAACAAACTGGTAGGTTTATAAACAATGTAAAGTGAGTCAGTGCTTTAATGGTTAGTAGGTTGGACTGTTCGATTCCCGGCCGCAGTTGATTTCCCGATTGGTAATCAGTGCTGGGTGAATGATTACCCTACTGGGTACTTTGTATAGCAGTATTAACCTATAATGCTATAATGCCGGTGGTGGGAGGTGGGGGCTGTTTCCAAAGTACTAGCCTACACTGGATACCAGCGTAGGGGCTGTTTCCAACAGTACAAGCTTAGACTGGATGCTGGCGGACTGTTTTTAGCAGTTCTCGCCTAGAATGGATGCCAGTGGACTGTTTCCAGCAATACGAGCCTAGATAGTAAACACTGGATTCCGTGGTAGAACTGTTTCCTTCAGTACTAGCCTAGTCTGGATGCCGGTGGAGGGGAGTTTAAAAAAAAGACCTCCGCCATTGGATCGACTGGAAATAGGTGGTTCCATCCATTCCAAGTGCGGACTGGGGTCGACTGTACCCATGTTAAATAACAACATTAATACAACGTGGTTTAATATGATGGAGGGGGAGACTCCTAGGACTACCTCCAACGAATTTAAGGGTGTCTGTCACACCGCGATATTTAAAAAACAACAACAACAAAAACAACATCGTATCACTTGTTGAAAAATATTTGAAACATGATCGCCTATGCTCTGTTAAGAAATTCTCCAGATCTGCCTATGTATACTAGCTAGGAACCAAAATGGTCGGATGTGGACAGAGTGGACAAAAGCACCAACGTTTCTGTGATAGTAGTTGGTAGTCTAACTTGAAAATTTCAATTCAATTTACTCTTTTTTCCAGAAGACCCATATTTATCCCTCCATTCATTTATAATATATGTTTATTACAATTCAATTCAATTCAATTTTACTCTTTTTCTGGGGTTTTTTCCAGAAGACCATAGTTATCCCTTCATTTATTATTTCATTGACAGATAGCAATACACTTCCATGGGTATATAAAATAGTGAATAAGCATTTAAAATATATTTTTATTTAATTATTCCAGAAATTAGCAGTTTTAGTTATTTTTCAAACATTTTGACCAAAGCAGAAATACATTTAGGGATTCACGAACCTGTGTGGACCCTTTTAAAAACAAGACGAAATGTATAAAACATCATTATACCTAATATGGTAAAAGAAAATTAGAGATACGTTAACGAAATAATTGCTTATTAAACTAAATTCTAGAAATTAGCAGTTTTAGTGTATTTTCACTCTTTTTTCCATATTTTTTTGCCAAAAGACCCATATTTATCCCGTCATTTATTTACTATTTCATACAAATATATCATTACACTTAAATTGGTAAATAAAATAATGAATAAGCATTTAAAATATATTTGTATTGAATTATTCCAGAAATCAGCAGTTTTTGTTATTTTTCCAAATGTTTTACCCCCAAAAATACATTTATGGATTCACGAACCTTTTAAAAATATGCAGAAATATAAAACACTCATTTGAGGAAAGTTTGATGCTTTTGTCAGGCGTGTCTAGATTGGGTCCTAAAACCTCGGTTGTGGTTCCTAGCTATTGCAAATCACCTGAACCGACTACTTTTTCCCCCATAATTCGAAGCGCCAAACACGAGAGATGATACTAGTATCGATCGAGGGCGATAATTTCAATCCAACATGTAACGTCATTGTCAGTCAGTGAGGCCTCTATTGCCCAGTGGTAGAGCACTGGGCCCACAAGCGGAAGGTCGTGGGTTCAAACCCCCCCCCCCTCCCCCCCCCCCCCCCGGATGCTGGACTCTCCATATCATGTTTCATTTATTCAGTGCTTATCATTCATCACCATTCGGTAAAAAAATCCACCTTCTCGGCCCTCAAATTTGCTTCTTGAGTAGTTAGTACCTCACTGCTGTCTTGTGACGATGTTAGGCCGACGTTCACTGAAAGAAGGGAAGCTGTAGACAGAAATTCGTTGGTTCTTCGTATAGCGCATCTAAAGTATGCAGTGGCCAGTAGCCTAGTAGTGGCATAGTAGCTTGAATGGAGTACCATGGAGTACTATGGGGAGGCTGTTTCACAGCAATAGACAATAACAGAAGACATATCAGCAATGTCCCAGAAACAGTACAATCCAAAGGAAAAAAGAGAAACATCAGGCGAAATGCGGGTGAACAGCGAGAGTCGTCGCAGAAACTGAATATACAACGAGGCTTCAGCAGAAAGTATGTCAGAACAGATCACCATCTAGTAGGAGGGACAACAGCAGAGCTGGCGGAAGACGGAGTGAGGGGAGGCGAAAGAAAGGAGCAGATAAAAGGGGTTGAGAAGGTGGGCCAAAAAATAAATAAAAAAATGTAACGTCATTTTTGCGGGAAGCCCCAGAACGTCATTATGGCGGGAAGCCCAAGAACGTCATATGGCGTTTTTGGGCTCTAGATTTATAATAATGTTGTGCACTACTCGATGTATGTAAACCGACGTTGTGTGATGTCCTGCTCGTGTTTTAGTTGTCTCACTAGATAGCATGTTTGCCACTCATTCCGTTGATGACGGGTTCGAACCTCATTAGAATCATTGGGTTGGTATCGCCGATTTGTCAGTGGGCAATATACTTCCATTCGCCTCTTCCGTTGGATGGGGAGGTAAACCGGGTGGTCGATCCTCCGAGCACGTTACAGAGCTATAGGCATTCGATAATAAGAGTATGTTGCCTTGTACATTTCCCTCTCGCAGGATTGCTCGAGTTATGGTGAGTCATCAAACAATAATGTTCTATGGTTAAAGTCACTACGCTTATTATTGTACTGTTCTTAGAAGAGTATCCCTCACTGACAGGGCACTTTAGAGCGCGTGTAGACTGGTATCTGGTAGAAAGATAATTTGTGTCTTTGTAGTTGAAGTGGGTCGATATTCGCTTTGGCGGTGTGATTATCCGGCGGTGTCTCCGAGTCTCCTACGGCCACTAGTGATTCCTCCCTACATACTCTACGGTTGTTGTTGTTGTTGTAATTTCTAAGGTTTTAAGTCCCTCCGCCAACTAAAACGCCTGGAGAACCCTGGTCGCTATGGGCACAATAGTGTCTGGACTTCATACTCTACGGTTGAAAACAATTGGTCTTTGGTAGCCTTCCTTGCCCAGCCCCTCCCACGCCACCGTCTTGGATGCATCACAAATGAAGTTGTCCATGGTGTCTGACATGTTTACATGATCTGCAGAAATCCATGCTAAACGAGGAGTCCTTACTGACATCTGCATGCTGTGTTCTTGTACTATTTTAGCCGCTACTTCGATGCACCGCTAATACGCTGGGTTATTAGTGATGGTGATGTGTGTGTTGGTGGCTGTGTATATGCTATGTTAGAGGTGGGCCCCGTCGAACCTTGACCCCATTGTGTTCTGACTACTAACGTTGTCATGCGCGAGCGATTCGCTTATGAGCTAATAAACATGAAATTACATTTAAAACAGCACCCCCTCAAAGAGTCGTGATGTTTAAATGTAGAGTGAACAGCTTTAACGTAAAAAGAAGCATGTTAAAAGTTAAAAGTTAAAAGTTAAACACGTAAATAAATGCAACATGTATTACAAGGACTGCTGCTTTGCCAAGTATGAAAATATGTGCGATTTCGTGATCACTCTACAAAAACTGTACAATAGTAAATATGATCTATTAAAACGCATTTGACCTACTAGGCATGTCAAGTAGTTTATGATTTATAACGTACTGTCATGGGTGTAGGCGTTACATGTAAAGCGGCATTCTTATGACTACAATATCCCGATATAATATTGACTAGTCACGGGGGATATTTAATCATACTAAAGGATTGCATTGAAACCCGAATATCGCTTAATATTTGAGTAAGGTTTAAATGAGGTTTCGTTTAGATTTTGGTGTACCATTACATTCCCAGGTATCTGAGATGAATACATGTTGTAATTAAGAGCGGTTGCACACGGCTGTGTTTAGTGGTTAATATTAGCAATCATGAATAATACTGATTATCATATATATACGCATTTTTGGCCCGCAATATGCGAAGACGTTAGCGTCACTGGCTAATATTAAGGAATAACTTCGGGCCGATATTGGAGTCTCGGGCCGATATGACGGACAATAACGCACAACCCATGTATTAATCTCTAATTATGACGAAGATGATGAAATAGTAGAAATAATATTACAAATAATAATCATAGTTTATTATTATTATTATGATAATAATATTATGATTAGTTCTTCTTGTTAGTACTAGTAGTAGTAGTAGTAGTAGTAGTTTATTTATTTCTTTATTTCCTCCAAAGTAGGAGATTTAAATAATATATTTACAATAAACACAAAATCATACAAAATTGTGAAAGGTAATAGCATAACATATATACACGATGATATTAATTATTATAATTTATTATAAAATATATGCTCAAACACATTATTTAATTTCCCGAGTGAGTAAATATAATAAGTAATAGTAATGATTAAGTACTTAATATTAAATATACGCCAGTACATGTACCAATAATCGGTAAATGACCATATTATCCGTATGATAACCATATACCATATAATATGAATATTAGTTCAGATAAACATGCCTATTAATCCACCACGGATTTTTAAAAGTCACACATCAATTGCTGACAATTAATTTGTCTACCACAGACATTAATTACACAATAACATAGATACCCGTTGTAGTAGTAGTAGCAGTAGTAGTAGTAGTAGTAGTAGTAGTTGAAGTAGTAGTAGTAGTAGTAGTAGTAGTAGTAATAATAGTCGTAGCAGCAGTAGTAGTAGTAGTAGTAGTAGTAGTAGTAGTAGTAGTAGTAGTAGTAGTAGCAGTAGTAGTAGGAGTAAAGTAGGAGTAGGAGTAGGAGTAGGAGTAGTAGTAGCAGTAGCAGTAGCAGTAGTAGTAGTAGTAGCAGTAGCAGTAAGAGTAATAGTAGTAGTAGTAGTAGTAGTAGCAGTAGTAGTAGTAGTAGCAGTAGTAGTAGCAGTAGGAGTAATAGTAGTATTAGTAGTAGTAGTAGTAGTAGTAGTAGTAGTAGTAGTAGTAGAAGAAGCAGCAGCAACAGCAGCAACAGCAGTAGTAGTTGTAGTAGTAGTAGTAGACAGATTAATACTAGTACGAATGTAACAAAACAATGACTATTAGCTACAAAGAACTATGTCGAATATTTTTGTTTTAAAGAAAATGCTACTATTGTATCAGTATAAACAATGGTCTGGTCATACATATGACAATGGTCACCGACATGAACAACATCATCAATCTGTACCATTTACCTGGGTTTGTTTGAAATACGAGTACCATGACCGGCTGTTTCATCGCCTATACTAACTCGCTCCAGTTACCTGTGTAGTACATTGTAATAGATATATTTTTCTAAAATAGTTTTGTTTGCAACTATTTATTGCCTACACTTGTTCACGTTCTTTGCGGGTGTTACACATATATACTACAGCGGAATATGTATAGGTTTTAACGTGAAGTGCAGTGTTTATCAATATATTTACATTATACTGTTGGTCTGAGTCTGTTTGCCTGACCACTTAAGATAACAGTATTCAATATTGTTATTCAGTGACTTGACCTGTTGATTGAGTTTCGCTGATCTGACAATTACTGACTTTTTCAGTGAATTTATATAGAGAGGACGTTGGTAGTAAATTAATCTGTGAGGCGGACATTTTTAACGAAGATGAAGTTTGTGAAGACATTGACGGATTTCCTTATACGATGGTACGACAAAGCTAGAGCCATCGCTCAGATGTTCACCCCAATACCGCTCCCGGACCCACTACGCCTGGCACAACGGGTATGGAAGAAGATAACAGAAAGATAACAGAATGTAATTAAAAACGAATACTATGGATACTTGCATATGGGAAAATGGCATTTGTGCATAAACATGTGAACTTGGAATAAGGCAAATGTGTATCAACATTAGTAATGTATAGTGTGAAACGTTTAATGGAAAAATCACACAATAAATCGAAGGATACTTTAGCGCTGTAAGTCAACTAAAATGAAGGATACTTAAACACTAGCAGTCAACAACAGAACAGAACAGAACAGATATTTTATTTAGACTTGTACAAAGTACATCGTCATTCAGAACATATATACAATATACGAATATAACAACAAGGAACCAATTCAATAATGCGATGGCATTAAAGGACACATGTTATAATGTGTGATAATGACTATAGTTATTGTGTGTGACATAATAGGGCTCAGTCTCAATTATAGTATGTTCAAAAAAAAAAAAAGATTGAAACAATGATTTCGGACAAACAGTTGCCTACACGGTATATATACAAAAGTAGAGGTATATTATGTCAGACATCGCAATTATTATAATAAGAGGTTTGCACAATACATGTATATGGCGTCATTGAGTTTTAGCCCAGCTGCAACCCTATTGCATAGCAAGCTAAATGTACCTTATGAATAATGTCATATCTTTATATCATTACTTCAAGAAATGATTGATTCACTGATTCATTAGGAAATGCATTAAATACATACACTAAATAAAAGGAATATCACAGCATTGTAATGTTTATTGTCTCTTTAGTTATTCATTGATATATCAATACATGACTGTTTGCTCTGTGAAACATTACGTGGTCCGAGTATTAACTTTCACACCCCATCCAACCCCTTTTCCAAGAAGCGAAAACGGGGTTGGCTGGGGTATGAAATAAAACCCAAACTTCGGCTTAAAAAGTTTGCATATTGTAAATTAAAACATTGAATAGGTAATTTTAAACAGGTAATCGCATGTTTTACATTTGTTCTTGTCGGCGTCATTGTATGTTAACTGTATTTTGCGAGGATATGCACACTATTATTGAATTGAATTGAATGTTGTTTAACGGCTCATCAACACAGTATAGGTTATTTAGAGCCGCCCCAGAGAGAGGGGAAGGATACATAGGAATCCGGGAACCGTGCCCTACTCATATTCTCGAATAGATTCCTATGGTTCTTTAACGTGCTCGGAAGATAGACCGATACACGGGACCGCCCGGTTTACGACCCAATCCGATGGACGAGGCTAAGGGAAAGTGTCTTGCCCAAGAACACACCGACGAAACTCAGTGGCATCACGGCGGATTGAACCCGGGGCCTCCGGTTACAAATCCGCCGCGCTACCGACTGCGTCACGCCAGCCCTCACACTATTATTGAAAAATAATAAGTACGCTTAACATACAAGTAATTCTTTACAACGTCGACAAAAGCCGACAAAACAGTTTTTAGCGATTTATTAGGAATGTGTTATAATTATATGTCTCTAGTAGAGATCATATGTACTGAGATAACGATTTGCTTTACGCTGCAATGTGTTGCTGTCTAAATAAATAGCATTACGGGACATCTCAATTGCCGAACACGATTGATTTTCGTTTTGTGTTTTCTATACATATAGTATACTACATATATAATAATGTATATGACTTTAAACCAGATCTAATAGACACAACAATCCACAGTATCGCACTACCATGCATCATATATTAGTAAATGTATATGTATAATGAAAGGAAAAAGAAACGCGACACGATAATTACCGCTTTATATTATATATACTGCACACTTAATTCCATATATTCCAAGGATAATGTTTTTCCATGATGTTTTTTAAAAAAAAAAGTTGCAGTTAGAGAAAGAACACAATTGTGATGCTGTAGACGTTCTAATCATAGTACATGTTGTAAAAAGAAATTCCTAAATGTTGAAGTTCCTCTTTGAAAAATTGAGCCAGTTCAGTAGTGTATTTTACGTAAAGAGTTTGAAAAATGTTGCATCCTATGTTTGCTCACATGCTTGAACCAAACGCGTACTCCGTCAATAATGAAACTTCGCAGGAATACTATTTGCTGTGTTACGTGTTGTCTTTTTTCCGAAAGGAAAGATCTTACGTTAGCATGTACCATTCGATTAACAGCAGCATATTGTACGTAAAATATATAGCAGAAATTCCCGTGTCGCGTTTCTTTTTCCTTTCAGTATATAACTGAATGTGTATCAAACGAAATAAATCCGGGTTTAACACTTGTGACATTACAAGGACACCGATCGAGAGAGAGAGAGAGAGAGGCAGGGGGATAGAGAGAAAGAGAGCTGCATATTCACATCACAAAGCTACAGGCGCCTAAATGCTTATTACGCGTGAACGGTAAAATCGCATATTAAACATTATAAATAACAAGGAAGTTAGAACGTTTTGTTTTGTAACCGACGTGATCAGAGCAAATAAGATATAAGGCAGGGGTTACCTAAACGTTAAATTGAACGTTTGCATGAACTCAATGCTCCGAACAGTGTTCATCTATTGATAACACTCCTATAAGCACAATACAATGGTAAATCTTATTTTCCCTGAGTACATTTATATGACACAATACAATGTTAACTACTATCTTCATTGAGTGCATTTATATAAGCACAATACAGTTTTAACTTCTACCTTTCCTGGTTACATTTATATAAGCACTATACACTGTTAACCGCTACCTTTCCTGAGTACATTTATATAAGCACTATACACTGTTAACTTCTACATTTCCTGAGTACACTTATATAAGCACAATACACTGTTAAATTCTACCTTTCCTGAGTACATTTATATAAGCACAATACACTGTTAAATTCTACCTTTCCTGAGTACACTTATATAGTCCACTCAGCCTGTTTAGTTTTACCAGTCAACATCAAACAAATTTCAACAGAAATGATTTACTGATTTTCTGATAGTGACATATATTGCGAAAAATCGCAAAAAAGTCTAGAAAAATCTAGATTATATTATAAAAAATTATAGCTCCTATATTTACGCTTTTCATAAAACAACACCAGATTTAGAGTTATTTGTAGCTGCTGCATTTTATTTGGAATAAGACATTTTAATGATGTATTACACTATTGAGACCTTAATTAATCATCACAATTACATTTTTGAGAACAATTACAAAATAAATGTATATTTTAACGCTGTTTGTTGAAAAGTGCATATTGAATTACCCCACCCACTGAAATCACAATAGAGAAATTGCATATCAAAGGTAATGCTATGTTATATGCATTTCTTGAGACAGTTTAAGACAAATTCTCAAATTAAGATTGATGATGAAGTGTTGGGTTAATATATTGGCCTCTATATGGTAACCGTCGGCATTGTCGGCAGCTATTAATAGCCCATTGCTAGCATCATTCATTGATAATTATTTTTGGAAGAGAGAAAGGTAAATACTTAAGATTTATGGTGAAGCGCCAGGTGTTAGGGTGGGGTGGGGTGTGTGAGTGGATGGCGGATAATATATTGACCACTGTAGTGTAGCTGTCGGCAATGATTTATTAATCCATTGTTAGCGTTATTGTTAACCTCATTCGTAATGGTCATACCAACTTACGCTGTAACTGCGCACAATTATTAAAAATACTATAATAATAGTCATAATAGAGTTCAAAGGTTTTTAGACAATTCTTTAAATATATATATAACTGTTCCTGCACAAAACTATCAAAACACCATGGGTAAATATCCTATATAGTTCAGCATTTATACTATAGTAATTGATGTTGCAGCATACTTGTAAGTTATACTACTTCTATGCCATAATTCGCAATGTTAATTACTAGAAGAATATCAATAACTCATAGCTTTCACTGTTGAAAGATAATGGCAAATCTAGTACAACATCGCAAAAATACCCGATACCGATTTATATATTATTTGCAACCCTTAACATGCTGATATGCTGAGCGTCAAACAATGGAGCTACTAGTATCATTTTTTTCTAGTCATTGGTATGACCCGGCCGGGTATTGAACCCACGACATCCCGCATGCGAGGCGGATGATCTACCATTACGCCACCACTGTGGTTATTAGCATTTATAATTGTGTTATGCCAAACTGCAAGGTGAGGTGAAGTACTAATACTGCCTAATTACAAGTAGTTTGTATTAATGTTATAGGCATAGATATACACAATTTACCGTTCTGATCGATGCAAGAGATCTATCAAGACACTACCACAACCTATCCTGGTCACCACTTATTATTAAAAGTGATATTTTCAAGAATGAGTCATGTTACAAAAGCACTAGAAGAGGATGTTGACATTTGAAAACTCTTCACTTATGTTCTCATAGTAAACTTTTATTAATTTAGTCCATAATTTGTGTAGAAAACATATTTAAGCCATAAAATATTACCGCCAAATTTCGTGTTTATCTGATTTCCTTTCTGATTTTTTTTTTTTTTTTTTTTGGTATGCTTACTTTTTAATGTGTGTTGATACATGTTTGTCATGTATGCACTACCTATACTGCAAAATGACCCGTTGGCCCTCCTCCATAATAAGCAAGGTCATTCATAGGGCACAATGCAAAAGTGCACTAGTTCTTAAATTTGTTCGTGTGGTTCACAGGGACCCCTGTTTGGTCACGGGGCAAAGAATAGGGCCACTGCAGATCCCTTTGGAGGGGTAGGCAGAGGGGTAGAATCCTCCAAAAGTCATGTTCATTTCATCATTGTTTGTTCATGTTCATTAAAGGTCTTCATCATGATCCCTGCATTGTTTTAGGTGCCATCTCGCTCGCATCAAAAGAGCAGTGGCAGAAAAACAATAAACGTGGCTCCAGCGTAAATGGAGTTTCTACGATAGAATTTGCAGCAACTCTGCAGTTCAGTATGAGAAGGTTCTAGGCCCATTTTCCATATTTTATCTCGATGTACATGGAAGATGAGCCTGGCATGTTCATGCCTGTTAGGCGCCATATAACCTTTTCATGTGTTGATGCGCCTTAAAACCCAATTCAATTCAATTCAATTCAATTAAATGTGTTCGCGATATGAAATTGAAATGATACATTTGGCATATGTTTCAAAGTATTTGGCATATGTTTCAAAGTAATATTATATTCTAATGAGTTGATTGCGTAGGCTCCTAAGTTATAAGTCTTCCACAAACTATGTTAATTATTTGATTTTGCGTTTGTATTAGCATAGTCTGACTGTTAGTTACTGTAAGGCCCTATGCATATAAACAGAGTTGTGACTGCATTAACAACATACAATTAAAATGTTAAAGAAGTACCCCGCCAAATAATGGCAAAATTACAGTACAAAACCGTTTATTAAAACTATCCACGTGTTCAGGTCATATACTTATGTATGTGTACCGAATTAAACGTATGTATATGTACCGAATTAAACGTGTGGAGTTTCAATAATCGTTAATCGAAACATTCCTCACAGACCTGTTGCGTTGTAAATAAATGTGCAAGCTATTGCGGCCAGTGTTACTATGCACAGAGTCATAACAATATGTTCCTTATATTTACCACCTAGTTCTTCACTAGACCCTAAAGATCTAAATCACCTAGTTGCACAATTGCCATCACCTTTTATACTCTTGGGCGATTTTAATGCACACAACTACATCTGGGGTTGTAAAGATATAAACGATAAAGGCAAGAAAATTGAGGATTTCTTAGCCAAAAACAATCTGTGTCTTTTTAATAATAAGTCACATACTTATTTACATCCTGCTACAGGCTCTCATTCTTCCATTGATTTAACAATATGCGATCCAACACTTTTGATGGATTTTTCGTGGAGTGTTGGAGACGACCTCTGTGGAAGTGACCACTTCCCCATATTTCTTGAAAATATCGGCCCTCCACTTCTCGAAAAAACGCAACGATGGAAACGTCGCAAGGCTGATTGGACAACGTTTCAATCTCTTTGCGAGGAACAATTAAAGCTGATCAAACTATTCCAAAAACCTCGGCAAATCCTAAACACCTACATAAACCATGGTACGACGATGACTGCAAAAAGGCAGTCAACGATCGTAAAGCTGCATTAAATAATCTTAACTTGCGGCCAACTCAAACAAATTTAGATAACTTTAGAGATTTTCGTGCGAAAGCCCGTCATACTATTAAGGATAGCAAGAGGAAATCCTGGAGATATTACGTCTCTAGGCTGAATTCTCGCTCATCTCTTAAGAAGACATGGGACATGGTCCGGAAAATAAGCGGTAAAGGTAATTCTAGTTCTGTAAATCATCTTAAAACAGATAATGGAGATAGAACATCTGTCAAAGATATTATAAACACTTTGGCAGAAACTTTTTCAAAAAATTCTTCTTCTGAAAATTGTTAACCAAATTTTCTGAAAAATAAGAAACTAAAAGAACAGAAGAAGCTGAACTTTGTTCAAGTCGAAAGTCTTGGAGAAATACAATAAACTATTTACTCTCAAAGAACTCCGAGAGTCCCTTAAAAAGGCTCATGATACATCAGCTGGTCCTAATGATATCCGTTATCAATTACTAAAACATTTACCTGAATCCTGTCTCTCTACCCTTCTTGATATATTTAATAAGGTTTGGGTGACGGGAAACTTCCCCGATTCCTGGCCGGAAGCAATCGTTATTCCAGTCCCCAAACCTGGAAAGGATCATACGGACCCAAAAAGTATCGCCCTATTGCTTTAACGAGTTGTATATGTAAAACCATGGAACGAATGATTAATGAGAGACTCGTTTGGTCACTGGAATCCAACAAGCTGATAACAAAGTATCAAAGTGGATTCCGGCGCCAACGAGGCACAACAGACAATCTCATACGATTTGAAACGTTTATTAGGGAAGCTTTCATAAAAAAAGAACATGTAGTCGCTGTATTTTTTGGCTTGATACTGCATGGAAGTACGGTATTATGAATGATCTTCATGACCTTGGTCTTAGAGGCCGATTACCCATTTGTATAGAGAAATTCTTAGATGGTAGACAATTTCGTGTCCGAATGGGTTCAACGCTCTCTGATATTCATGAACAGGAGATGGGTGTTCCACAGGGCAGCATACTCTCTGTCACGCTTTTTAATATAAAGATTAACAGTATAGTAAAATGCATCAATCCAGGTGTGGATTGTTCTCTATATGTTGACGACTTTGTTATATGTTATCGTGCAAAAAACATGAATACTATCGAGAGACAATTACAATATATTCAGGAATCTAATGATGACCATTTTGTAATCTTTTCTGATTCCCTTTCATCTCTTCAAGCACTGGGTAATATGAAACATGATAACCCAGTTGTGCTTCAACTTTTAGAACAGTACAATTATTCTCTTATAGTTGATAATGTTATTATTTTCTTCTGGCTTTCAAGCCATGTAGGATTACGTGTTAATGATAGAGCTGATAGTGCTGCTAAAGCAGCATTATATTTACATATATCTAATACTAAATTACCTTATACTGATTTTAAACACATATATTCGTAACTCTTGGCAAACCGCTTGTCAGTTAACAATAAACTCCATTCAATTAAACCGTTACTCGGAGAATGGCGTTCTTCTAGTAGACCCATTCGTCGAGAGGAAGTTGTCCTAGCCCGGTGCAGAATAGGGCATACACGTTATACTCATTCATATTTATAACAAGGTGAGCAATTACCAGAATGTATACCCTGCTTTGCACCGTTAACGGTCAAACACATATTGCTGGAATGTGTAGACTTTGATCCTATGCGTCAAAGGTACTACAATGTTAATACTATCTAGATATGTCTAGACTTTTTTGTGATTTTTTGCAATATTTGTATCTATCAGAAAATCAGAAAATCATTTCTGTTGCAAATAGTTTGATGTGGGTTCACAGGGTAAGTGGACTAATATCACCACAATACAATGTTAACTTCTACATCTCCTGTGTACACTTATATAAGCACAATAAACTGTTAACTTCTTCCTTTCCTGAGTACATTTATATAAGCACAATACACTGTTAAATTCTACCTTTCCTGAGTAAACTTATATCACCACAATACAATGTTAACTTCTACCTTTCCTGGTTACATTTATATAAGCACAATACACTGTTAACTTCTACCTTTCCTGTGTACACTTATATAAGCACAATACAATGTTAACTTCTACCTTTCCTATGTACACTTATATAACAATAGTACACTGTTAAATTCTACCTTTCCTGTGTACACTTATATAAGCACAGTACACTGTTAACTTCTACCTTTCCTGAGTGCACTTATATAAGCACAATACAATGTTAACTTCTACCTTTCCTGTGTACACTTATATAAGCAAAATAACCTCTTAACTTCTACCTTTCCTGTGTTCACTTATATAAGCACAATACACTGTTAACTTCTACCTTTCCTGTGTTGACTTATATAAGCACAATACACTGTTAACTTCTACCTTTCCTGTGTACACTTATATCAGCACAATACAATGTTAACTTCTACCTTTCCTGTGTTCACTTTTATAAGCACAATACAAATGTTACCGCTAATCTATCCTGAGTACATTTATATAAGCACAATACACTGTTAAATTCTACCTTTCCTGAGTACACTTATATCACCACAATACAATGTTAACTTCTACCTTTCCTGGTTACATTTATATAAGCACAATACACTGTTAACTCCTACTTTTCCTGTGTACACTTATATAAGCACAATACAATGTTAACTTCTACCTTTCCTATGTACACTTATATAACAATAGTACACTGTTAAATTTTACCTTTCCTGTGTACACTTATATAACAATAGTACACTGTTAAATTCTACCTTTCCTGTGTACACTTATATAAGCACAGTACACTGTTAACTTCTACCTTTCCTGAGTGCACTTATATAAGCACAATACAATGTTAACTTCTACCTTTCCTGTGTACACTTATATAAGCAAAATAACCTCTTAACTTCTACCTTTCCTGTGTTCACTTATATAAGCACAGTACACTGTTAACTTCTACCTTTCCTGTGTTGACTTATATAAGCACAATACACTGTTAACTTCTATCTTTCCTGTGTACACTTATATCAGCACAATACAATGTTAACTTCTACCTTTCCTGTGTTCACTTTTATAAGCACAATACAAATGTTACCGCTAATCTATCCTGAGTACATTTATATAAATATGCACAATGCAATTTTAACTTTATCTTCCCTGGTAACACGTATAACGCACAATACAATGTTACCGCTAATCTATCCTGAGTACATTTATATAAGTACGAACAATGCAAGTTTAACTCTATCTTCCCTGGGTACAGTTATATAACACAATACAACGTTACCGCTAATCTATCATGAGTACACTTATATAAGCACAATTCACTGTTAATTTCTACTTTTCCTCTGTACACTTATATAACTACAATACAATGTTAACTTCTATCTTTCCTGAGTACTCTTATATAAGCCAAATGCAATGTAAATTTCTACCTTTCCTGAGTGCACTTATATAACCACATACAATGTTAAATTCTACCTTTCCTGGTTACAATTATATAAGCACAATACACTGTTAAATTATACCTTTCCTGAGTACACTTATATAACCACAATACATTGTTAACTTCTACCTTTACTGGTTACACTTATATAAGCACACTACACTGTTAATTTCTACTTTTCTTCTGTACTCTTATATAACTACAATACAATGTTAACTTCTACCTTTCCTGTGTACACTTATATAAGCACAATACAAGGTTAATTTCTACCTTTTCTGTGTTCACTTATATAAGCACAATACACTGTTAACTTCTACCTTTCCTGTGTACACTTATATAAGCACAATACACTGTTAACTTCTACCGTTCCTGTGTTCATTTTTATAAGCACAATGCAATGTTAACTTCTACCTTTCCTGTGTACACTTATATAAATAAGCACAATGCAATGTTAACTTCTACCGTTCCTGTGTTCATTTTTATAAGCACAATACAATGTTACCGCTTATCTATCCTGAGTACATTGATATAAATACGCACAATGCAAGTTTGACTCTATCTTCCCTGGATACACTTATATAACACAATACAATGTTACCGCTAATCTATCCTGAGTACATTTATATAAGTATGCACAATGCAAGTTTAACTCTATCTTCACTGGATACACTTATATAACACAATACAACGTTACCGCTAATGTATCCTGAGTACATTTAAATAAGTACGAACAATGCAAGTTTAACTCTATCTTCACTGGATACACTTATATAACACAATACAACGTTACCGCTAATCCATCCTGAGTACATTTATATAAGTATGCACAATGCAAGTTTAACTCTATTTTCCCTGGATACACTTATAACACACAATAAAATGTTACCGCTGATCTATCCTGAGTACATTTATGTAAGTACGCACAATGCAAGTTTAACTCTATCTTCCCTGGATACACTTATATAACACAATACAACTCTCATATGTCCTATAAACACGTATATATCTCTTTGAATTATTTAAATAAATAATTAGCCTGAAGTGCAAGGGGATGGCATAACAGCGGATTGAACGGTGGTTTTGAAATATGGTGGACATGGATTCGGCGTCACTGAGTTTAATCGGTGTGTTATTGTTCAATACACTTTCATTTAGATTCGTCCATCGGATGGGGACGTAAACGGGTCGGTCCCGACTGTCGGAGTAGAATCTCCAGGTACGTTAAAGAACCACTAAAATATATAGTCGGTAATAAGAGAAGGACAGGTTCCCGGATTCCTATGTGTCATCCACCCGCACCCACGCACCCCACCACCACCACCACCACCACCACCACCACTCTCTCTCTCTCTCTCTCTCTCTCTCTCTCTCTCTCTCTCCCTCTCCCTCTCTCTGTGACTGAGGAAGTGTCGATTCTTACGGGTGGCGGGAGGTGTATAGTACTGGTTCTACCCAGGACAAAAATGGGTGGTCTGCCTCCACCACAAAAAATCGACCGTCATATATAACCTTACATGCGTTGAAAATGACGTAAAACACCATACAACTAAACAAACAAACTAAATAACATAATGTGTTGATGCGCCGTTAAAAAAAGTATAGTTTAGTTTTTTCACAAGTTGGAGATATGACGAACAGTACATAAGGGAGATAATGAAGAATACTATGTTTCTGTCATTCACACAGAGTTTAGGGGCGTGAATTGCAATATTGAAGTAAAATGGTGCACATCGCCGAGATAACGTTATTTCAGAAAATGTTAAATGGAATCTAAACATCGGACGTCATTATTCAAATTTATTGTTGGTACATATGGAAGCTTTCATATCTCTCACAATTCATTCCTTGCTCTTAAGGTGGAACATTCTTAATCTGTTGAAAAGACAACGATTAGTTTGTCAACTATGCGGTTTCAATCATTTTTAGATGCAAATAAAATGTTAAAAAAAATGTATACAATGACACATGGCCCTACCAGGCTCGTAGCCAGCCCTGGGCCCGTATTCATAAAGCAACTTAAGTAAAAC